>MU826627.1:0-12711 GCA_029204205.1 Desmophyllum pertusum
ACATTTTCCGGGAAATCACGCCCCCGGATCCCCTAGAAGCTCGCGCCTACGGCGCTCGTTCCAGGCCTTCGGCTTGGCCTTACAACCCCCACTTTAAAAAATCCTGGATCCGCCCCTGATAACGGTTGATTGAAGGAGATCACACCACAGGTCACCAAAGCGCTGTATAAGAGTTTATATTTTGGTCACCACCGAGATTCGCGGACTTCCGGTGTTGGAACCGGCCAGAGGTCTCGATTCTTGGTGTTGACCAAAAGGATCGTGGCCTCTGAGGACGAGAATGTATGTCAGTCTTCTATGTAAATTGAGCCCACGCCCGCGGTGGGTACAAAACGAATGTTCGTGGGTGTGGTCCTGCCGAAGGGTCTCTGCTGTTTGTTGAAGCAGATTAGTAGTTGCAGCAATCGTGCTATGTAGACCAGCTAACAAGCAATATCTTATTCTCACTGGTCTGAAGACGGTCAGTCGCCTTCTCGCCCAACCCTCCAGCATGACCCCTCGGGGCGTTAGAGCGAGGTCGGCTGACTCTCTCTAATACTGAGACCTTTCTCCAAAATGGCAGCGGAAAATCAATATACCAGCACCTGAAAGACCACCTCTTGTTTGGTAATCGTACGTAAGTTTCGTTAGGTTAGGTTCTACCTGAGTCGAGAAAACGGAAGTTGAAAACTAGAAAATTTAGAGACGTTTGTATGACTGGGGGTATGGCGTATACAAACGTCTCTACATTTTCCAGTTTTCAACTTCCGTTTTCTCGACTCAGGTAGAACCTAACCTAACCAAACTGTGTACGATCACTAAACAAGAGCTGGTCTTTCAGGTGCAGAAGCTGGTATTGATTTTCCGCTCAGTTTAATTTTAATCATTTTGAATTTGCGGCGGCCCATTTTGGAGAAAGGTCTATTTTCGCGCGTACTTAATTTCGCTAAAATGACAGAGCCATATTTCGCGAGTATTCAATTATCGCGATTTTACATTAAAAAATGGACCCCAAAGGTATCATAAAATTTCAAAGCATCAGTACTTAGAACAAAACAGTTGATAAGTAGGTTATCCTGGCGTTGGTTCAGTAGTCACTTCATACGAACAATGCTCAGTTCAGTGTAAAGTCTTGTTTTTCAATATATGATTGATTGTTTTTTTGGAAAATTGTTCCAAAAAGGTATTTACAAAGCACCTCTTTGCGAATATCAGTGTCAATTTCGAGTAAATTGTAAATTAAATTTCGCGTTTTCAATTTTCGTAGCACCTTTTTGCGCGGGGATTTAATTTCGCGAATTTTTTTTCAATCACGAATTCGCGAAAATTAGTACTTGCAAAAATTAGTGAGAATAAAGTAGCTATAGTAGCCTGACGGTCTGACCACGACACCGGGAACTTCGTGGCCCTACTCTTTTTGAACAGTGCAGTCGTCTCGAGAACATTCACTGAAAATATTTGGGCACAAATTTTAAAAAATCGACTTGTTGTTGTCATCCGTTGTAGGATGACTGAAAATTGCGGCGGGTGCCGGATAGGAAGAGGGAGTGCTCACTGCGTTTTGCTCTTGTTGAAAAGAGTGTTTAATAGAAACGCTCACTTACTGTTAAGACGAAACAGATATCCCTTTGAAATGGTTACAAGTTTTTAATATTCTTCTGCTAAGCTTAATTTTAAAAAACTATGGTTGGGATCACATTTGCGTTCGACTCTAACTAGCTTATTTAACGCTTCATTTCCAACAACCTAGAAGTCCTACAGTCGGGGGAACAAGAACCAGTTGACCGCGAAATCCCGCCTCCGAGAACGGACGCCCCGAAGTTGCTAAGCAACATGACGTATCCTCATTGCGCTATGCTGGCGTGACAATTTTCGGAGCACTCGTGAGTGCTGGCGCAGTTTCTCGATTGGATAATAACAATCGGAAAGTCTTCGAGTGCATCAACGAAGTTTTGCCAAAAACGGCACTTGTTCCCCCAATCCTTAAAAATATAAACCAAAGATATACACAGTATACGATACGGTCCGATACTGAAACGATAAAATGCTACATTATCCATCACCGTTAAAGGTGTTTACTCTTCATGATGAAAAGTCACTTTAAACAGAAGCAGTCCTACATTCTAGGATCGTGTAATACAAACACAGTTGTCAGTTTCTTTTGGTCCAACTTTGATCATGACTTTGTGTTCTGTACAGGAGATTCAGCGGCCTTAAATGTGTATGATGTGCCTCAAGGCTGGATGGAGTTTCTGCATTCACCGTCTTTCTTCTTGTCAACGCTGTGAGATGAAATGAATGCAAGTTTCCTTTGTTCCACGGCAAGTTGATGTGCAAGAACAGTTTGTTGTATCAACATGGAAATAAGATCCCATCCCAAAGCGAATACACCGAGAGACCAACACGTAGGTTCACTTGTGATCAGTTATACGCTGACTCAGCTCGTCTCCAACCAGACGATACCATTATAGGTATTGTTTCGTAATACATGTTAAAACGTTAATTATAACTATATTATCATGTTTGTAACCAATAAAATATATAGGATATATGCAATTAACAAAAGGCTTAAAAAACAGCCATCTACTGCAAGTTATCGGGAATAGTTTCTCTAACTCATTAATAATTCAACAAGTTAAAACAGAGGAAATCATAACCGTGTCGGAGGTTTGGAAGCCGGTCTTAATTAGGGCAGATTTTACGATTTTATTTATCCATTTACTCCTTAGTTTTTGTTTTGATCGAGAGGATATATATAGGTTATTGGCCGGCCGGGAGGTCCGTATTGAGAAAAACTGTGCCCGTGGTCTTGAGTGCGGCCGAGGGCCGCACGCAAGACCAAGGGCACAATTTTTCTCAATACGGACCGACCTAGGCCGGCCAATAACCTTTTTATTTTTTTCGTACTTCGTTTGAATTTGATAACGAAATATTGAAATCTCAGGCTTGTTTTGCAAAATCATTCTGTTTTTCCCGCGCGCTAGTGCATGTAGCTCAGAAGACTACCGAAGAAATAACCCAAGTAACAAGAAACTCAGACGAGTAATTTTTACACCACAAATATGTAATTACAGAAATGGAGACTAGAGCGGCATTTCATCACAAAGCAGCTGAAACGAGAAGCTATTTCCATTTTCACAAAAACCATTCAAAGCCGGCTTCGTCAAATTCTACGACAATCTTCGGCAATCTTCCATACATTACTCTTGCCATATAAAACAGATATGATGAAACTGAAGCATTTTTCGAGCAAAACTGTTCCCAGTTACAGTCTTTACGTATACTACAATTTTATATCACATGTTAAATCTAATTTTTGCCATTCGGTGGCAGTTTGCAGTTTTCATTTTATGCGAAACCCTGACAAACTTCGCTTGCATAAGCTCTTTCAAAGCCGACGGCATAAAATTGATACGTGCCGAGAATTATAAACGAGAATACCGGTAGCCACAAAGTTATTTATTGAATGAAAATTAACGGAAGGTTTGTTTAGGAAAACAGAGAAACGAAAAGCAAACAATTAAAACGAAGGAATTGAGTCTAAACACGGTGAATTGCAATTTTAAACCCGCAAGTTTGAACGTGAAACTGATTTCCAAAAACGAACAACAAACTTGACTAAAACTAAATTCTGTCGGTTAAAATCAAATGACTACTCGCCTTTTTGAAGAAATGCAAGCTCTTTAATTCCACTGCGTAGTTCTCCATTCACTTGACAAAGATAAGAGAGCAAAATAATGCGAGAAATTCAGTAAAAAGCTTCTTCGCATCGACCTTCACTCGTTGCTGAATTAAAATGTTTTCGCTTGTAGCGCATGCCTGCGCTACGATTCCGCGGGTCTCCGCCGGGTTCACGGGCAATTTTTTCCCGCTCCCGGGACCAATATTGGCTTGATTAATATGTTTTTGTTGGTCTTACAGTATTAAACGCATTTTGGCAGTTTTAAAAAGCTAAGGCGAAATTTTCTACCTTCGCGCGTTGCTGAAATGGTCCGTGAAGCCTCGGTTACCGTGACCGTGGTCAGAGATAGGAGAATACCGCCCGCTCCCGGAACCAATCAGATTGCAGGATTCGCAGGATACCGCCCGCTCGCGCACTGAGAAAAAAATAAATATATTTAGTATAATTTTCAGAGGTGAATATGAGAATCCGATATTCTGATTGGTCGAGAAACTCGGCTTATGACGCTATAATCACCTCCCTCGAGGTGATTATAGAATTTATGGCGCGGTTGCTAAGCTAAGCCACATTTGCTATGCTTGCAAGTAAACATGGCGGCTGGTTTTTGAATGAAATTTTCGTTTATTCTGAAGACATCACTCAACTCCTGTATCTTCAAAGTACTGGGAAGTTAGGAAAATGACCACGAAGGACTTTGGCCAAAACTCTTTTCAAGAAGTGGTTTTCAAGGCATTTAAAAATCGTAAACAGTGGTTTCGTAGATCGCCAGCGATGACAAACTCCCATGCAGATCGAGTGACGGGCTGAAATTTAGTATTCTTGGACCGAAGCTACTGATTTCCAGACGATACCTACAATTTCTCATGAAGTAACCAACGATAAAACAAAAGGTACCCGATGAATGTCTTTTTCGTTATGTTTTAATGAATTTCACGGCTAAAATTGGTGTAAATTGATTCGCAATTGATGTAACCAGCAAACCAGTCGTACTCATGTGCGTTGTTTTCCCAGTTTTAGCCCGTTATTTTGAAGTTCTTGATATTCACCTCTGAAAATTATACTAAAACAATTATTCGCCGAAGTGGAGGTGAATAGTGGTGGATATTACCGAGCCGCTTATATACCAAACCAGTGAAATAGCTAGCTCCAAAGTTATAGATTTATTTTACCGCGAAAAATAGGAAAAATCCTTTAAAAGTGGAACCCTACGCGCGACCAAGGACAGCGCGGGAAAAGTCACATGACAACATCAGGCGATCAACATGTCTCGTATGTTGGACTTTGACGATTTCAAGGAGAAAATTATTATTTTTCCGTTTTTACTGATGAACCAAAAGCGACGAGTTCTATTTTCTCGTATTTTACAAGTTCTGTCAGTTACTATTGCCTGAGAAACTGATGTCGAAGCCAGTTGAAGCTGCAAGTGCCGTTCTAAACTGAACAAGATGGTCAAGATGCTGCCTAACCGAAGAAGTTTTCGTAATTCCAGTTCAATTATTTCTCACATGTGACTGCATCCACCGTCTGATGTTACTGCTTTTAATTTACCGGATGGGAGAACTGAGCAGTAAAGTTTGGAGAAGCCACAGCATTCGGGCAGTTCTTGATCATGATACGGCAACAAGAATATTTTCTAGCGTAGTGAGACCGAGATTAGTCGAACTAAATCGTTGGCAGGTTTGAAATAATTACAGGGACTTCTTGCTTTTTGAAAGACACTGCTGTATTCCGGATTTCAGGTAGGAATTGCGTTTTAAAGTTAGTTGGACTGGACAGCGTTTGGAACCACTTCAAAGACTATTTAACTGTTCGAAATTATTTACAACTGAGCCGCGTTGTCACGTTCTTACTCTAGCTATTTACTCGATAGTAAACAAAACATTTTGTACGAAATTGTTGGCGATTTTATTTAGTGACACGACTAAACTTGCTACAAATGATCACCTCTAAATATCTTCAGGTATTTTTGATAACACAGTGATGTGTAGCGGCCTCGTTTATGGAAGTAATTTCTGCTTTGATCAAAGAAGCAAACGCAAAGCCATTTTCTTTTGCTCGGAGGTGAATAGCAAAGACTATTCACCTCCGAGCTAGCCAATCAGAACGCGCGAAAAGCACTATTCACTGGTTTGGTATATACTAATTGTTAATTATTATATGGCAAACTGGTCCACGACGAAAAGGAACATTCTGATTGGTTCCCTGAGCGGTCCGTATTTTGCAATACGGACCGATATTTTGGTCATACGGACCGTATTTTGCAAAATTGTTTTCTATTAAGTAGAAACATGTTTCCTCGTGTCTGGCGGACAATTTCGGTTAAACTTTTCGCAAAGTGGCCTGAAAAATGCAAGACTATGCTTAGCTTTGGCGCGCTCGCGCGTTAGCCGAGAATGGTTGCATTAATTTATCAGCAAGTTTTTAAAAAAGCCATTATAATAAAAACTTTATTGAACTAGCTTGCTCAGTCCGTATTGGGAAATATTGGTCTCGTTCTTTTTTTGCAAGTTTATGGACCTCGCCTTCGGCTCGGTCCATAAACTTGCAAAAAAAGAACTCGACCAATATTTTCCCAATACGGACCTCACGCTAGTTCAATAACATCTATATATCAAACACTCAATACAGTGTTTCATCCGATTTCCAAACACCTCGAATTTCGCCAAAAATACTCCGCTACGCGTCGTTCAACTCTCTTCTCGATGTTTGATATATTACATCCATACTGCAACAATCATAGACCAATTTCGATATATTAATATTCTAACTTGGCTCCGAGGCTTAGGGGAATAAAACAAAAGAAATGATTTATTCATCCCTCAACCTCGTTGTGATTTATTGTCGATTTCTTTTGTTTTATTCCCCTAAGCCTTACCCTGGGTACCAGAGGTTTATTTCTCCGTCGCGTCGAGATCCGAAGTCGGCCGACGACGCCCCGGCGAACGGCGGAGCCGCGAGAGAGAGCGGGCCATAAGAGAGATTTGAAACCGGAAACCGCGCAAGAAAAGCCTCTGGCACCCAGGGTACCTAAGCCTCGGAGCCAAGTTAGAATATTAATATATCGGAATTGGTCTATTTGTAATTCCTGGTTAGAAAATTAAAATATTTAACACTGATTCTTATACGATTTTAACTGAATATTCAATACATTTATCATTCCGCTTCAACTCCAAATACTTAAAGGAGCTACGTCACGGATGGCGAATCTTGAAGAAATTGGCCACTTTTTTCAAGTTCACCATTCGCAACCCATCTTAATCTTCTCCATTCTCAACCATCCTTGTTCCTGTTTGGTTTATTGTCACCTCTATGGTGTTACTTTAGTAAACTATTATTTTGAGGCTTTTCTTCAATTTTAAGGTGATTTTGCACTTCGCAAAAATGACTTTTGCTACTGTCCGCTTAATAAAGGGTGTATGCTTTATACGGTGTTCGCTTACAGAGAGGACACGCGAACCATGCGATGGTACTTTGATAAATACGCGGAAAAAATTAGAAAATAGTAAAAATAAAGTTCATGGTTCGAGTGTCCGCTCTGTAATACAGGTTTGACTGTACTTTTCTTTTTATGTAGATTTCAAAAGCCAACATCCTTTTTTCTAAGACTAAACTAGTTTAAGGTAACCTTAAACTTTCATTTGAGTAAATACCGTAAAATTACAATAATAAGCCCACACCAAATGAAAAAATCAATCCGATAATAAGCCTAAAGCCCCCCCCCCCCCCCCCCCCCACCACCCTGTGACGTTCATTTCACCACTGTATTAATTTGTTTTGAGCTTGACATCGTTACGTTTAGTAGACTACGAGCAGTCTCATTTTTCTCTGGGATAGTCGAGTGGGAAATCACGCGAGCGCGCGAGAATATCACCTCGAGGACACACGACGCGCGGGACTGCTCGTAGTCTATATGTTTTAGAGAGTTTTCTAAACGGTATTCCCACGGTGTGCACCTAAACATTTTCAGTGAAAAAAATCCCTTCCAAATATTAACCCAAACATTTTTAAACCCTTAAATCCTACCGATAATAAGCCCCCCCCCCCCCCCCCCCCCGATAATAAAGTCCCCACCCGAAAATACGCCCACCAAAAAACTCCTTTTGGACAAGCCCTAGGCGTATTCACGGAATATTTTACGGTAATGCTGTACACTTGAGGTAAGTAGTGAAAAGCTAACTACTGCGACAGTCGGTCTTTTTTCCTCAGATCCTTGGCGCGAGCGAAAACAAATAATTATGCAAATGACCACGCCCACGCTACTCGCGGATTCGCCGCTTGATCGTTGCATCTCGCCCCCCCAGAATGATCAGGAAAAGAGAGAGACTGCTCGCAATCGTTTCTATTTCCAGACATAGCTTGCTGTTAATTGGATGACAATGGTCGACATGTAAAGAAGTCACTTCCCTCTTAATGTTTTTCCAGCTATGAAACTTGTCTCAAAACTCTCAGTTGCTTTTCATCGAACTTCGTTCTCGAGCTTCCCTTAAATAACTGTTCCTGCCTTCTAAAATACAATGCCTGCGGACGAATATAGGCTGAGCATGTTTTGTAGCATCATAGCAGAAACAAACGACAAGGAAAATACACGCACTGAATAAAGGATATAACTGTTAACTGCTCGCCGAGTAGTTTTCTCTGTACTTGATGATTCAGCTTCTGCAACAATAAATAATCTATGAGAGGCAATAAACTTGTGTCAAAAAATTCATGTTAAAAATTAACGCTCGTTAAATTAACCTGTCTGCACTTCTGTGAGGTTCGTTTCGCTTCGAGTGATGGTGAACATTTGGGTGAGGCAAATGTATTTCGAGATTGATTACAAGAACAATCGAATGGGACGAAAACTTTCAATATTTCTGGTATTTTCAAACGTAACCTGAGATTATGAATTATGACGGCAAGGTAAAGGAAATTTGTCCTGTTCTTGACATCTCTACTGAAATTTGTGACGGCTGACCTATAGATGCAGCAAAACTTGAATCAGTTTTTGCTGTCTACTCGAACATGTATTTTAAATTTGACCACTTGTAGACTTGTTCTTTGACAGGTATTCAATATACGATGGAAACAAGCGTACCTACAGAAACTACAATAGTTTCATAATAACTTAATTATGTTGTTCATTTTCAACATATTATTAATCATATTTATTTTTGACATGCCCGTACTTGATCTTAATAATTTAAAACAAAAAAGCCTCGAAAAATTCAGTCAAAACGTTACGTTTTTCAAGTAAGAATTATTGTGTAGATCGATAGACACATTAGTTAACGCTGTAAAAGTGAAATGTAGAACAAAATGCTACTCACAATGTTCTGACTGACTCTCTCCAAACTCTATCGTGACGTCATCACCAATGAGTACAAACGGAGCCCAGTATTTTACGGCACAGAACTTCTCTGACTCTCTGAGACTTTTCATAGCCCGGTTAAGAGCCACACTGGCGCTACATCCACGACCCAGATGTTCGTAGAAACTTTTCATAAACTCCATAGTGGCCTCGTCATCAATTGCCCAAAGTGACACCAAAACAGAACGAGCACCAGCACCCAGGAAAGCCCGTGCAATACCGACCACACCCTCAGGCGTAACCTTCCCTTGACCACTGTGACAGCAACTGAGCACAACAAGCCTCGCTCGTAGCTGAACAGCTTGTACATCTGACATTGTTAATAGGAAGTCTTTCTCTTGAGGGATCTCGGATGACCGTGTGGAATTTGGAGTCAAAGCAATTTCACCAGCTTCCATATCACCATGTGCTGCAATGTGTACCAAAGCAACGGAACCTATTCGCTTAAGCACCTCATGTTTAGTTGCATCTCTTCCCGTGAGCGATTCGGTGTTAAGGATCTCGCCTATCATCTTTACTTCTTTCCTGGCCCATGGCAAACATGGAAATTTGATGAGCTTGCCCTTCATCTCAACTTCCTCTACGCATGGATCTCCCACCAGCAGCGCTCCAATCTTATTGTGGTAGTCCTCAGGACAATGTGTAATCGGTTGTAAACTGGTAAGCGAGGGTACAATGCGGATCCTGATAGATTCACTGAGGTATCGGGAAGACTCATTCACAAACACAGCATAAGGGGCCAAGCATAGCGGACCATCTGGGACAATGATTAACTCCTCGCCTTCAAGTATGTTTGCAATAGGGCTGATAATAGCATCAAACAAGCGGCGCAGAGAATTGTTGTTACAGTCCGCTATTTCCTGACAAGATTCTTCATTGACCGGTACGTAACTTTTTCGTTTCTGCATCCAATGAACGATCTCACACTTAAAACGAACACCAACTCCAATTTCATTGAAAGCCTTTTCCATCCAGTAAGGTGGCATCTTCGATGCTCTTCTTTGCAAAATGGACATCTGTACCCTTGAGTACCATAAATTAATCGTGTCACTCTCCAGTGCTACAAAAACTGTTTGTGTACATATATCAGTTACTATGTCAGAGATCATACTTTTAGATTCAAACGCTAGCAATTCAGAGTCATATTGTAATTTCATGAGATCCATCAAGGCCTGTGCTCGTCCTTGCTCAGCAACACACAAAGCTTCGTCAGTCTTTTGAAGCTTCACCAGTGTTCTCCAAAGAGAGGTGTAAGCTTGTTGACAGGCATTACGAAATGATATTTTCCACTCATCTTTCCGATCGAAGAAGAGCTCTCACGTCATTGTACAGTTTTACACTGGATCGATAATAGAGCGGTTTTCAATTGAGTGTCGAAAGCAATCACTGAATTGCTTTGGTTTTGCTTACTACACGCGGTGATTGGTTTAAAAAATCTCGCGCCACTTACTCAACCAATCAGGTGCAAAGACCAAAACCAAAACCAATCGCGACTTGGTCGCACGCGTTTTCCGCGCTTAGCGCCGGTTACGTGTAATTGCTTTGAGTTCTCACTGGTTTGCTGCGTGTTACGTTTGTTGTGATTGGCCATTTTAATTACTTTGGTTTGGTTTTACGACACTCAATTGAAAACCGCTCTAATCAAGAGCCTCATGCTGAACACCTGAGAATTCAAAATCATAACCTAGAGAATAAGAGGCAGCTCCTTCTCCTGCCCTGTCCTCCAGTTCATTAGTAATGCTATAGACTTTTCTTGTGGTACTCTATGGCTTGTTTAAAACCACCCAGGCTCTGATAAGCATTGCCAAGATTACCATAGGCACGTCCTTCTCCATCTCTCTGTCCCAGTTCCTTGGCAATGCTAAGATCTTTCTCGTGGTACTCTATGGCTTGTTTAAAATCACCCAGGCTCTGATAAGCATTGCCAAGATTACCATAGGCACGTCCTTCTCCATCTCTCTGCCCCAGTTCTTTAGCAATGCTAAGATGTTGATTGTGGTACTCTATGGCTTGTTTAAAATCACCCAGGCTCTGCTAAACATTGCCAAGATTGCTATAGGCACGTCCTTCTCCAGCCCTGTTCCCCAGTTCATTAGTTATGCTAAGACTTTTCTTGTGCGTACTCTATGGCTTGTTTAAAATCACCCAGGCCCTGATAAGCATTGCCAAGATTACCATAGGCACGTCCTTCTCCATCTCTCTGCCCCAGTTCTTTGGCAATGCTAAGATGTTTTCTTGTGGTACTCTATGGCTTGTTTAAAATCACCCAGGCCCTGATAAGCATTGCCAAGATTGCAATAGGCAGCTCCATCTCTCTGTCCCAGTTCTTTGGCAATGCTAAGACCTTGCTGGTGGTACTCTATGGCTTGATTAAAATCACCGAGACTTGTGTAAGCATCGCCAAGATTAAATAGGCACGTCTTTCTTCAGCCCTGTCCCCGACTTCTTTGGAAATGCTAAGAATGTTGATTGTCGTACTCTATGGCTTGTTTAAAAGCACCCAGGCAGTAATAAGTATTGCCAAGATTGCCATGGGCACTTCCTTCTTCAGCCCTGTCCCCGACTTCTTTGGAAATGCTAAGATATTGATTGTCGTACTCTATGGCTTGTTGAATATCACCCAGGCGGTGATAAGCATTGCCAAGATTGCAATAGGCAGCTATTTCTCCATATCTCTGTCCCAGTTCTTTGGCAATGCTAAGACCTTGCTGGTGGTACTCTATGGCTTGATTAAAATCACCGAGACTTGTGTAAGCATCGCCAAGATTTAAATAGGCACGTCCTTTCTTCAGCCCTGTCCCCGACTTCTTTGGAAATGCTAAGATGTTGATTGTCGTACTCTATGGCTTGTTTAAAATCACCCAGGTAGTAATAAGCATTGCCAAGATTGCCATGGGCAAGTCCTTCTTTAGCCCTGTCCCCGACTTCTTTGGCAATGCTAAGATGTTTCTGGTGGTACTCTATGGCTTGTTTAAAATCACCCAGGCTGCCATAAGCATTGCCAAGATTGCAATAGGCAACATATCTTCTCCATCTCTCTGCCCCAGTTCTTTGGCAATGCTAAGATGTTTCTTGTGGTACTCTATGGCTTGTTTAAAATCACCCAGGCTCTTATAAGCATTGCCAAGATTGCAATAGGCAGCCTCCTTCTCCATCTCTCTGTCCCAGTTTTTTGGCAATGCTAAGATGTTTCTGGTGGTACTCTATGGCTTGTTTAAAATCACCCAGGCTGTGATAAAGCATTGCCAAGATTGTAATAGGCAGCTTCTTCTCCATATCTCTGTCCCAGTTCTTTGGCAATGCTAAGATGTTGATTGTGGTACTCTACGGCTTGTTTAAAAATCACCCAGGCTCTGATAAACATTGCCAAGATTTCTATAGGCACGTCCTTCTCCAGCCCTGTTCCCCAGTTCATTAGTTATGCTAAGACTTTTCTTGTGGTACTCTAGTGGCTTGTTTAAAATCACCCAGGCCCTGATAAGCATTGCCAAGATTACCATAGAGCACGTCCTTCTCCATCTCTCTGCCCCAGGTCTTTGGCAATGCTAAGATGTTTCTTGTGGTACTCTATGGCTTGTTTAAAATCACCCAGGCCCTGTATAAGCATTGCCAAGATTGCAATAGGCAGCTATTTCTCCAACTCTCTGTCCCAGTTCTTTGGCAATGCTAAGATCTTGCTGGTGGTACTCTATGGCTGTTG
>MU826628.1:0-12655 GCA_029204205.1 Desmophyllum pertusum
ATGGCTCCGTCAATTCCAAAGACCCGGGACCATTCCCCCCCCCCCCCCCCCCCCGTCGCGGCATTTTGTCGGTGCGCATTTTTAACAAAACTTTTCCCCATTCCTAGGCGTGGGGGGACATTTGCTTTATAAAAACCAGGGCAGGGGGCCCGGGGGGTGGGGCCATTAGTCAAAAGGCGGGCAACGCAGATTCTTTTTGCGTATTTTAAAAAAAAGACCGTTACACGCATTTTGTTGTTTATTTAAAAAAGTTTCCTGGATTGCCCCCGGATAGAAAAAATTATTCAAAAACTGAGTTGATAATTTTAAAAACCTCGGTTTGGAGTTTTCCCGGCACTTTTCAAGGTGTTTAAACGTCGCGGTAGGCCCCACCCCACAATGTGACAAACTATTGTGCCACCGTTTGCCCTTTCCATTTGCGAGATGCAGTGCGAATCAAAAGCATGGGTCAAAAAGATGGGCGGAACGAAGCTTCGTGTTCGCAGTTCGTTGCCTAATTGAAAAAATCGTTCCCAAAAAAAATTCATGAATTTAACAAGGTATAAAATAAAGAGCTATGTATTGCGAACAAATTTATAGTGTCCATTCATTAATATTTCTGCCCTGCGAATTCTAGCATTTTAAAAATTCCTCCGATCCTTTCAAAAAAAAAGTCTTTGAAAAACTTGTCCCGTGGGCGCCGGGCATTTTGCACTTGCCGCACTCCTTGGAAGCCCCCACCGTGGGGATTTTGTGCAATGTAAGCTGGACCCCACCGGTGGGGGCATTTTTTCAACCTTCTGACAAAAAAAAAAATGACAAAATGCCCGACAAATGCCCGGGGGGGGGGGGGGGGGGATGAGCGGGCTTGGAATTGACGGAGCCATTAATTAATTGGATTAATAAACATTTCCAAAGTCTGTATGGCAAGTGCATTATGTTTTGGTCAATTTATGAGTTGCAGTGTTACATGAAAGTATGTTTACACATTCCTTAACTATGGCTTAAATTCCCTTCACTGGAAGAAATCCTAAGTTTCAGAATAATTTATCAGGCAGGCCACATGTCCTGGTACTCAACAAGATGGATCTCATAGGCGCCAGCAAAAAACAACAGGTCTGTTAACATTTCAATGTACTATATAACATCGGACGGTTGTAAACCGCAGGTTGCAGGTTGCAGGTTGCAGGTTGAAAAAAATATTAAAAAATTAAAAATTAAAAAAAAATTAAAATTAAAAAAATAATATTAAAAATTTAAATAATTAATAAAAATTTAAAAAATAATAATAATAAAAATTAAATAAAAAATGATTAAAAAATGTTCCTTTTTGTGTAAAAAAAAGAAATAGAAAAGATTATCTTGGAAGATTTAGAACTGGACTGGACTCTTAGTATGAGAACTTGCGGAATTCCAAAGTTGACCAGAAGACTTCTGAAGATGTCCGAAGATTTCCGAAAATGGCCTGAAGATTTCCGAAGATATCCGAAGTTGACCCGAAGATTTCCACAGAAGATCCGAAACGAGAACATCTGAAATGGTTCCTCAAATTCTCATAATAAGAGTCCAGTCCAGTTCTAAATCTTCCAAGATAATCTTTTTTTTTCTTTTTTTTACACAAAAAGGAACATTTTTTGTTTAATTTTTTATTATTATTTTTAAATTTTTATTAATTATTTAAATTTAAAATTTAATATTTTTTTAATTTTAATATATTTTTTTTTTTTTTTAATTTTTATTTTTCAACCTGCAACCTGCAAAAAAAAAAAAAAAACCTGCAACCTGCAACCTGTAAACCTGCAACCTGCAACCTGCGGTTTACACCGTCCGATATAACATATCGATATGACCCATCAATAATATTTAACAATAACCACCCCCACCCACCCCTCCCCCCCCCCCTACCCCCACATCCAAAAATAAATAAATAAATAATTTAAAAAAAAGCTCATCGAATGTTATGGTACATGTATTACGGTATCAGCTTTCAGACATGCATAAAAAACCTGCATTGATTAAATTCCATGCTTGTCTAGTAGTTATAGAACTTCTTTTGTAATATCTTTGAATTGCAGGAGATCCTAAGGCATCTAGAAGATGATGGAACTAGAGCCATATTTACTGATAGTAAATCACAGTATCACTATAGCATCAAAAGAGTAAGTTTGTTACTTCCCCTTTCCATAACATACAAACTCTGCTCAACCAACGACTGCATTTTTCGCTGCCATCAATCATCTTATCGTATGTCTCAAGAAACAGAAGTTCACTTCAACTGGTTCAAAAGGTCACGTCCGTGGGTTGTGATTGGTAGATTTCAATCCATTTTGTTTGTTTCTTTTATCCAGGGTCTGTTCGTTGTCATAGTTATTATTATGATTGATGGCAGTGTAAAACACTGCCCTTCAATATTAGTATAGGAAATCGTATAAACGCGAGTGCAATTCGTGATTTATGGGCACGAGTGATGTTTTGAAAGTTCTCAAAATTGCACGAGCATTTAGGCGAGTGCAATTTGAGAACTTTCAAAACATCATGAGTGACCATAAATCACTAATTGCACGAGGAGTTCATACGATTTTTTGTTTATAATATTCTCAACAAAATTTTGCTGCGACCATCGCGCTACTCTGCACGCGAAACGCTTCACTAGTTTCCAGAGTGCTCACATGTTTTATTTGAACGCGCAGGCAAACCAAGCGTGAACTTTTTGAAAGAATTACAGTACTATAGTTTAGAAAATATTTAACCATTAACTTGAAAGCTTATTTCAATGCCATTAAGCGGCAAAAACGTCTCTACTTGTCCGGTACCGTTTATCACAATTCCGTATTGCACTCTATATAATAAACCTACATGTATTTATGCATTCGTCATTGACCAATCAGAAGCTGCATATTTTGTTGAGTATAATTATTATAAAGTTACTTATTAATCTTGAAGTTTCTTTGAACCAGGTTATTCCCACTGCTTTAGAAGCTATCAAGGATGCTGAATATGAGGGAACATATATCAGACCAGTTAGTATTACTATATACATTACAGTGAAATCTCCCGAGTCCAGGTGCAACCACCTCTTGTAAGCGACCATGCACTAAGGGTAAAAATGATTACTAAAAAGAAATGTTTTCAGTTTCACTATATTGGGAACCTCTCATATGCAACCACAACCGCTCTTAGGGCTGATGGTGGTAAGCAACCATGTGATATGATCAGATCTCACTATGGACCTAAATCTGATGGTGATTGAGACACTAACCCTGATATGACGATACATTTATTATTTTTGTTCTTTAATACATTAAAACTTTTTTTCTGATACAATATCCGATGTTTCACGTATATACGTATACTTCACCATATATATTAATATTTTAGAAACCCTTATACTCTCACTGTAAGTTAGTATTTATTTAATTTATTATTATTTTTGTATTAATTTACATTGTTTTTATTTTCATTCCAACATTAATTTAAAGGAACCAGACAAGCCTTACAATGTTTTGATCTGTGGTTTGCCAAATACTGGAAAATCATCTTTAATCAATTCACTTAGAAGAAAATACATGAGAAAAGGTATGTATAGTTACAATGTAGTGGTTGCCACCCATCCCATATGCATGAAGAAATCAAAAATTCCCTGACTTTTCACTGGCCCTCAGACTCAGTGATAATACTGATCAAGTGAAAAGTAGCCAATTGGCACTTTAAATTAATTTGCTTTTTAAAATTAATTTCAGTTGCAATCTGATGGAAAATGCTGGGGGTACGTTAACTGTGATGGACAAACATTCCCACCCCAGAAGTAGCAATAAAAAAAATATTAATTATTATAATATTATTATACTCCTAATAATTGAACACAGAAACTGTCCAGAGTTAAGTATTGGCGTGGATGAGCAATTTAGATCCTGTGATCCCTTGCGTTGAAACTGGCTTTAACTTTACCAGTCTTGGTTGTTGTTAATTTAATTTTAATTTGTTGTGATCTGTCTGTAGGTAAAGCAACAAAAATAGGGGCAGTGCCAGGAATAACTAGATCCATTCAAGAAAGAATTAAGGTAATGGCTTTACCATGTCACACTTATTTTTTGCGGATTCTAGTTCTGAGGGTTTCTTCATGATCTGCATAAAAAAGTTCAGAATGGAAAAAAATATTCTCGCAAACTTTTTCCACACAAATTTATTCCACTTTCAATCAACCATTGATAGTTCTAAAGGGGTCCTTATTCAAGGATGGGTGCAAAATCCAGAGAATAATATAATGGCAATATTTGTATTTTGCAGGTTTGTGATGAGCCAGTGACATATATGTATGACACTCCAGGTAATGTACAATAAATCATAATACAATGTGCTTGTACTAATTATTAGTACAAGTACAGATCTGTAGATCAGAAGTAGCTATCCATTGCAAACTCACTCCATTGTGTGGACTGGTTCCAGAAAATATTGTACCCCCCATGGAAACTATTTTGGTTTGAACCCCCCCACTTCCACCCCTGGAAATTCCAGTTTTGCTTCATACTTTCCTTTAAAAATTTGTCTTTTGAGACCCTCCCCCCTCCCCTCTCCCTTGGAATTTCCAATGACCTAGTGGTTTTATATACAGTATTGTACTGACAATAGTTTCAGGACTTTCATAACTGGCCGCTTAAGGCGGGAGTTAACCTGAATGCCATTTTTCCGTTCACGTTTCAAGCAATCCAAAAACTCTTTGCTCAAAACATGAATCTATGTTATGGGGTGTTTTATAAATTTTTTGGTGATTTTTGGGAGGAAATAGTTTTTCTCAAAGGAGTTGAAAAATTTCGGGGAATGAGAAATATTGAAGATTTTAAAAATAATGTAGTTTTAAAATTAGAATTTGAAGTTAAAAATCAGTAGATTGACATTGACAGACAGTTGATACCCACGCAAGAGCACCCGCGTGGTTATCAACTGTCTGTTGGTGTTCCAAAAAAATGTTTTCTTCTATCCCTTCTTTAAACCTCTTAAAATTTCATTGAAATTCACGTGTATACTCCCGCCTTAATAGGGGGTGACCGCTTTAATAATTAGGTGGCCGCTCAATAATTTACAGTATATCAAGTTTACTTGTTACTTTCCAGGTGTTGTAGCTCCATATATAGCATCTGCCGAAGTAGGAATGAAGCTGGCATTAATAGGTACGTTTTCAAGCACAGGCCGGTGGAAGGCCCCTTTTCAGTTAAGCATGGAAAGGTCCATCTTTACCTCATGCCCCGCACCCCTCTAAACTTTTATTCACTGGGTAAATTTTACAAACTAAAGGTAGATAATTTCAAATAATTATTATTTTAGGAGTGACCATGTCAGTGAGCATCCTTTTCTTGTTTAGGGGTGGGGTGGGGGTGGGGCAGGACTGTCATTGGGGGGGGGGGGTGGGGTGCAGGAAACTGGGAGTAAAGGGAGCAGGAAAAGAGATGGCAGGAAGCGAAAAAAAAAAAAGGCAAAATTTTATAATATTTTTCAATAGGAAAAGCACATAAGAGGTGGAAAACATGTGACTTCTTACACACTGTGATACATGCATTTTGTTATACCGTAGGTTGTTTTAAAGACCATATCGTTGGTGAAGAGCTGATTGCTGATTATCTTCTGTATACCTTGAACAGGGCGAAACGTTTCGAGTGAGTTGAAATTCCCACATGCTGTCAGTTGAATACGGAAATTTCTCTTTCAGTGTTCAACTCGATATCTCATGTGAGCACAGTGAACAAGTGAGATATAGACTGAGTTAAATATGAGAAGAGAAATTTCACGTTCTCCAACATTCTCACAAAATTATTTAGAAACATAGAGAGAATTTTGATGCTCACATAAAATAAAAAATTATTGTAATCAGCATATTATAGTTATAATTATTAATATTATTAATAATATTATTATAATTTCAGATATGTGGAAACAATTGGCCTCACAAACCCTAGCGATAATATTAACTTTGTCATGAGACAGCTAGCGAGCGAGCTCGATGCTACAATCGCAGGTAATTATTTTTAATTTTATCCAGCCCAGCTGATATTTGAAACCTCCTATATGTAACTATAAAGCTGATCATCGCATAACTTCGCCTTCAATGTTAGAGTTATCAGCATCTAATTTTTCTTATATAACATCAATACATTGCCAACTTTATGGTTCACAGTCACATGTATTATTATTATTTTTTTCATTCAGGTGGAATACCCGACTACCATGTAGCCAACGTTCATTTCATTAAAAGGTTCAGAAGAGGAGATCTGGGCCGTGTATTACTAGATCGTGAACAATTAACAGAGAGACGACAACAGTTTTTGCTCTCTGAACAAAAAAGGACCGATTGTTGGTTAAATAATGTTGGTCATAATTTCATTGGTATTAATCTCCTCCACAGCCATTATTTTGGTTGTGATGACACAAATACCGGCTGCGAAGGAGACCATGTTGGCATGGAATTTTTGGATGTAATAAAATGTATATAGAACAGTTCCAATACAAAGCAAGAGGAAAGGTTACAAGTTTGAATAATGTTGAGTGTACAATATTGAACAAAGATTATAGTGAATGAGATTACATTACAAATTTTTTTGTGCATGCCATAAAATCTAACGGCCACATGCCAGATAAGTCCACTTAAGAAATTGAGACAACAGTTTTTTTTGCTCTTCTGAACAAAGGAGGCGGCGTGGCCGAGTGGTTTAGGGCGCTGGATTTGAAATCTGGACATCCCTGGTTCAAATCCTCCATGCCTGCCACTAGCTGGATTTGATCTCGGTCGTCCCGAGTTCAACTCCTCGGCCACGCTTTGGTAAATAGCCAACTGGACAGGCCACCCACCAGTTGGGAATTCTTAACAAGTTTATGTTCTATTTTACAATATTTGTTTGTTCATTTACAGTGTCCACAATTAGTACAGCAGTGCTAAATCCTGTGACACTTAAATAACGTTGTTTATTATTTATTTATTTATTTATTTATTTATTACTAGTGGAGCACGCTTGTAGCTTTGAGAGGCTTGTACTGCACAGCCCACAACTAAAAATGCCTCTGTACCCTAAACCCTCCAAAAAGCACCCGGGGGCACTTATTAGAGGGGGGGGGGGGGGGGGGGAGGGGGGCGCTTATTTTATTTTCCCCAAATCTTGGCCAGATGGTCATTTATTTTTGTAAATAACATTTGTGCGTAAACAGCAACATAACTCCCTAAAAATGTACCCTAAATCCTCAAAAAGCACCCGGGGGCACTTATTCGAGAGGGGGCGCTTATTTTATTTTCCCCAAATCTTGGCCAGAGTGTCATTTATTTTTGTAAATAACATTTGTGCATAAACAGCAACATTAACTCCCTAAAAATGTACCCTAAATCCTCTCCAAAAAGCACCCGGGGCACTTATTCGAGGGGAGGCGATTATTTTATTTTTCCCAAATCTTGGCCAGGTGGTCATTTATTTTTGTAAATAACATTTGCGCGTAAACAGCAACATAACCTGAGTACCTAAAAATGTAAAATGTACCCTAAATCCTCAAAAAGCACCCAGGGGCACTTATTCGAGGGGAGGTGATTATTTTATTTTCCCCAAATCTTGGCCAGATGGTCATTTATTTTTGTAAGTAACATTTGTGTGTAAACAGCAACATAACCTGAGTATTATATACAAAGCTGAACGTAGCTCTAATAGCGGCATCCTTGGTATTCATAATAATTATATTATTTTCACACCGAACATGTTCACAAACTGAAAACAAGTATTGTGCGAATCTGTTTGTATAGTAGTCAAGAGCTAAGTTCAACTTTGATTCTGAATTACTAATGTTTGTACAAAATGACGAGTGATAAACATGACCAACACAATACTCAACCTCTGTTTATCTCAAAAAAACAGAGGGGGAGAGGGGTGGGGGGTCATTTCAAATTTTGACCGATAGGAGGGGCGCTTATTTTGATTGATGGGGTAAGCAAGATCTCATCTAGTTCTGTCATAGTCAGCAGCCGTAAGTTTGTACATACCAGCATATACTACTCTTTCCCAGTAGACCTTGACCCAAAATTATTTTGCCGTCTCTGCAGCTGTTTAAAAATTTGAACTTGAGGCAACCAAATTCTTATCACGTGATAGCCTCTTGTTGACCATTGCAATCGGTAAATTTGAACTTGCAATGATCGAATTTCAACTCGCTGCGCATAAATATCGCCTTGGATGTGCTCAGATAGTGTTTTTCTTAGATAAAAATCATCATGTCAGCAAGTTTCAGCCAAGAAGGCGATTTTTTATGCTTGAATGGTGCAAATGCGAGTTTGAAATTCGATCATAATTTGCAAGTTCAACTTTACTGATTTAAGTGGTAAACAAAACGGCTATCACGTGATAAGAAATCAGTTGCCTCAAGTTCAAATTTTAAACGGCCATAGACGGCAAAAAAAAAGGAGGTGTCGCGTATACTGGGAAGAGTAGTATGTTAATCATTACCAGAAGCCCATTACCCTGTCATTACTTTATTTTAAAGCAAAGAAAAGTAATACTTTTTCATCAATTCAAATTTTATTTACATATTTCCCTCCCAAATTTTGTGTTTACAAGTACATAGTTCACTACACAATTCCTCTAAATAAACCGGCTTCACTAATACTTGAAATACAAGTTTTGTAAGGCTAAGTTAAATAACAAGTGCATTTGTCACATTTTATAAAATAATACAAGTACAATGTAAAACCCTATTCCCCAAAAAATAAATATTGCAATTTTTGAAGTGTTTCAAAATTTCAGAGAGGAATGATAAATATTTTTATTATAAGTGGCATTTCAAGTGCTTGTTTATAACAAGCCCTTGGGAATTCAATCCATGCATAAATATTATCTTGAGGCAAAAACAAGTTAACTTTTATATTTTCACAAACGTACTCACATTTGCATGACTATATAAGACGAAAGGAAGTTTCATATCGAAACTGGCGATGACTTTATACATCCCAAAAATAATTTAACCAAACTAGATTCTCTCGGTTAAAATATATGCTAATCTATAAACCTAAAATTTAATTACTTGCTCGTTTTACAAAGCTCAAAATGTGTATTACAACACAAAAGTCAGGAATATTTAATTTGCATGGTTAACCGCGACGCGAACTTTTTTCTCGACACAACTCAGTTTCTGTCTTTCGATTTAGCTTTGATTGAATAGTAAAAAAGATGGCTAAACTATAAGATGGCAAATGGTTTCAGAGTTTATCTTTCGCCGGTAAAATCTTCTTCTTGGCTAGCCAAAGAAACATTTTCTCCTGAAGTATCGCATGTACTGGTGGTACAAGCGCTTTCGTTGCTGTTTTCACTTTCGTCTTCCTCTCGTATCTCTGACAAAGCTCTCTTCCTTTGCCGGGCCAGATTCAGCAGCTGAACTCGTTGAGCGAAGGAGAAAACGATTCGTGTGATGAGGTGATCGACATGGTCTTCAAATTCTTCGAAACATTTCTGGTTCTTCTTTGCCATGAGCTTGTTCATCCATTTCCCTCGGGTGGAACTTTCCTTGACATGGTTTTGCGATCTTGACAGGGTTTCTTTCAGATCGCTGTAGAATTCGGCTTGGCGAATGAATTTCACATCTGCTCCGTTCAGAACTTTAGTAATCTGCTTGATTACAGGTACAAATCGTAGGACATAAGCTTTGTTGTGTTTTGCGCTAGCGATCGCCCAGTGGATGTTGTCAACAATGGCGAAGATGGAGCCGGGCGAAGCGAAGCAGCTTTCAGAACTGTTGTTAGCCATCACGGAGTTGTTGGCCCCTTGGTTCTTCATCTGTAATCCAAACTTTCTTTTTGAGCTTCAGAAACGAGCTAAGACGATTGATTCCCTAATTTCTTCCCCGTTAGCAAATGGCAAAACGAAGAAAGTTCAATTCTTTGTGAGTCACACGTTTCTTAACTTCCCTCGTCAAAAATTACTTGAAAGATTTCTCGCAGCACCAGAATACCCTTGAAGCCTCTACCTGCCATCCAGGTCGTCCTCACAAACACCATCAAAAAATTCGCTCATCTAGGAAGGTAGGATCGCTTTTGGTTTGTTAAATTTCACTGTAAAAAGCAGTCTTCAAAGCACTCCTTCAAACGACACTCGCTTCCACTGAAAACGAACAACTGCTCTCGCGCGTGGTGAATATCCGTGAAAACTTGATTAGCCGGTTGAGAGCTAATTTACATACTTGCTGGAGTGGGGTGGGGGAGGGAGAAAAATGACAGCCCAAAATCAACGTTTGCAAAACTCAGAACTAAAATGTGTTCATTAATTTACATTTCTTAGATATTTATGTCCATTAAAATACACGATATTATTATTTTTTTCGTATGGAATATAGAGCAAAAAGGACATATTTATTTCAATGTTACCCCCTCCCCGAGCGTCGTCAAATAGCATTGATAAGCATAACTGGTTTCCGCGTTGCTATTGGCGGGCTTATATAATCAGCGATGCGTGCAATGTTTCTCATTCTTGTGTAAATATTTTCGCGCCTAAGCTACGAAAGGTTTATTTATAGCTTTATTGCACAGCCGTACAATAGCGTGGTTTGAAACTTTTCAAAGACTGGACTGTTTTGAGAAAAATTAAAAACACGTAACGTGATGCCTTCTGCCCCTAGATGCCTTTGGGCCATAATATAAGCTCAATGAAACAGCTTTAGCAAACATAAGGCGCGAAAAATAATACATAAACTAACATTCATAAATAAAGTATTCAAATGCATTCAAGATAAAAGTGATTCAAATTGCTTTTTAAAATTAAAAAGAAAAAGTTTTTAAAAGAAAAAGTTTAATATTTACGATATTGGCCAGATTCGTGGAAACTTCTGGTTCTTTTTTTTGGGAGGGTGGGTCACGACAGGTGGTCGGCCTCAAAGGGAAAAACACGCAGTGATTCTTTATAGTTCCCCTTACATCTTTTTCAGTTTAATATTTTTTGCACTTTTCCGCATGCTTTTCCAACAAACCGTTTTTGAACTGGTGAAAAATTTCTTGGGGACAAACTACAAACGTAGTTGTTCAAAATTGGAACCTCGTATTAAGAGCGTTCTGTCTGAGAAAACCAGGTCAGAGGCCAGACAACGGATTGGGTGTCCGCGGCGGGGCCGATTCCTTTCGTCCTTCCCATATTTTGCCAGTTTTAAAACATGTCGGGATCAGTGGATAGTTGGTAAGGCGGTATGCTTAGTTTTTAAAAGCTTTTAGTTTCCGAGATTACCTGACCACACCCCCCCAAGAAAAAGACCTAACAAAAAAAACCGGCCGTTTTGGGGCAGAAAAAGAAAATCTCTCGATTTGTGACGAGACCTTGGACATAGGGCAAAGGCTAATAAAAAAAAAGTCGCCGCTTTCAACTGAAGGACTTCTAACTGACAAAGATTCGTATAACTGGAACTAATTAAACTGACTATCCCATTTTATTAAGCAATCAGAGCCTTGATAACAGACATTCTTCAGGTTCAATATACTAAAATTATGAATTTGCATGTACACAAAGTAAATTAATTTGCATATTACTTGTTTCAAAAAGGCACCATTTTTTTACAAAACTAGCTTTTCTTTCTCCGTTAAGGGCGGCGGGGCGGAGGCGGTTTTCCTCCGTAAGGGCGGGGGGGGTTATTTGGAAAGCAAGAAATGGGCGTTCTGGAGATTCATCACCATCTTGTCTTTCTATTATCACTTAACAAACCCCCCCCCCAAAAACTTTGGGACCTGTAAAATCTGTGAAGCGATTTGAGAAGTGCATTTCAGCTGGATTTTCAACACAATTACAAATAATTTGTCACGTTCCGACACTTGAATGTCACGGAACTGTTCGTCTACCTAAAATTCGAGTGAAGAGTAACAAACTGTATTATGGGTTTCAAATGTTGTTAATTAATAAAAATCACAAATACAGTAACTTAAGGTCAGTTCCTTAGATATTTGCAACTGGCGCAAATCCTTATCTGGCCCGCATCATGTTCGGCGCGTAATTAGCGCGCGCACATTAAACGAATTTAAAAAACATGGCGGCTTTTTTGTCATTACATGGGCTATGCTCGCCAGTAGAGGTAAATGATCGTTTTTTTCACCCCCTCTCGTAAACGAGCGTGGTGACCTATCATTTTTTTTTTTCCGCATATTTAATGTCTAGTAATCATACTTCTTTCTATACCAAAGACGGTTTATAGACGCAATTCTCAGTGGCAGAAAAAAAGTAAATAATCACTGCAAAACGTGAAAAAATAACGTGTTTTGGGTTGATTTTTTGTAAGGAATTATGAGGTATTTTTTAGTCGATTATATCTCTTTTCGCGGGGGGCTGGTGGGCTTGGTGACCCTATTCTTTTTGATCTTCTATAATTGTTGAAACATTACCATCACAATTGTTGCAACTAGGGAAAAGTTTTCAGAAACTTCCCTCAGTGTAACTTTCTATTTCGATGGAATAGGAAAATTACCTTAAATACATTAATTTCAACTGATTTCCTTGAAAGCGTTGGAAATAAAATATTAAGCGGCTTTTTAATAAAAGTGAGAAAACCAAATAATTCAGAAATAGTGCTAACGTTTTTCCACATGCATTTTTCCACACAAGTATCGCGATAATTTCAAAAGATAATCTGGGTAAATTCTCTGTAATTTTGCAAAGCTCTAAAGCTAAAGAGAAAACAAGATTTA
>MU826629.1:0-12635 GCA_029204205.1 Desmophyllum pertusum
AATAAATAAATAAATAAATAAATATTATTATTAAACGTTGTTAAACGTTTGCTTCTCAACAGGCTAATTCTTGACAGTATTCGTGTGGAAACTCAGTCCAGTAATCCTTCATTTAGGATACTATGGTTTGCCTTCGTCTTCTGACAAGGTAGGTAAAGATAAAGTCTGTGCAATCGGTGTCAAGCGCAGGAAAACATGTTCACCCGGGGTGTCAAGTGTGGGAGAATGCGCATAACTCAGTTTTGACTGTTCAAAATCATTATTGTTTAATTTCAGATTCCTGTCTTGTTGAGAGTGGGCTTGAAATTTCTTGTCTTATCGGGGATATCTTACACCTTAAATGGATCAATGGAGAAGTCAGGTAAGCTAAGTTTAATAAATGCCGAGCCTGTAATAATCTGGTACCTTTAGTTAGACATTGTGCTGGGGCAGTCACACTGGCAGTCGTACTGCGTATCACACTGCAGTCATACTGGTCTGTCAGCACACTACAGTCACGACTGGGCGTTCATATCTGCGGTCCGCACTGCAGTCGGCCACTGTGGTCATAGCTGGGCGTCATACAGAAATAAAGCTGCGGTCAGCACTACAGTCACACTGGGGCGGTCATACTGCGATGAAGTCACTGGCAGTCATACTGCGGATCCCGACTACAGTCACGAGCTGCGGTCATCGACTGAGGTCACACTGTGCAGTCATACTGGCGGTCACACTACAGTCACACTGTCAGTCATACTGCAGTCACACTGCAGTCATACTGGCTGTCAGTCAGCTACAGTCACACTGGCAGTCATAGCAGGGGGCGTTACTGTGGTCATCCCTGCAGTGACACCTGGCATTCATACTACGGTCAGCACTACAGTCACACTGGGGCAGTCATACTGTGGTCACACTGCGGTCACACAATATGCAGTTCATACTGGCGTCAGCACTGCAGTCAGCACTGGCAGTCACACTGCAATCAAAACCTACTGCAGTCACACTGGCAGTCATAACTGCAGTCCTATTGGCGGTCGCACACTACAGTCACACATGGGCAGTCATCACTGGGCAAGTCAGTCACTGGCAGTCACACTTGCAATCACACTGGGGGGCAATCACATCTGGTAAAAGTCATCACTGGCGGGGGTCCGGGTCACACTACATGTCACACTGCATTCATACTGGGGGTGCAGTCACATCTGCAGTCATACTTGCGTTATTTTCACACTAGCAGTCACACTGCGGTCATACCTGCAGTCCCACTGGGCGGTCATAGCTGCGGTCATAACTGGGCAGTCAGCGACTAGCAGTCACACTGCGGTCATACTGGGGCGATCACACTGGGGCAGTCATACTGGGGCGGTCCACACTAGGCAGTCACACTGCGGTCCATAGCTGGCGGTCACACTAGCAGTCTATCACTGCAGTCATAGCTGTGGTCACACTGGGCGGTCACACTAGGCAGTCATACTGCGGTCAGCACTGCAGTCACAACTTAGCAAGTCACACTGGCAGTCACACTGCAATCACACTGGCAGTTCATAGCTGGCGGTCACACTACAGTCACACAGCAGTCATACTGCGATGACACTGCAGTCACTGGCAATCACACTGCAGTTCATACTGCGGTCACACTGCAGTCACACTGCAGTCACACTGCAATCACACTGCAGTCATACTGCGGGTCACACTACAGTCACACAGGCAGTCATACTGCGATGACACTGCAGCACTGCAATCACACTGCAGTCATACTGCGGTCACACTACAGTCACACTACAGTCATACTGCGGTCATACTGCAGTCACACTGCAGTCACTGCAATCACACTGCAGTCACACTGCGGTCACACTACAGTCACACTGCAGTCACACTGCAGTCACACTGCGGTCATACTGCGGTCATGCTGTGGTCACACTGCGGTCATACTGCGGTCATACTGTGGTCACACTGCAGTCACACTGCGGTCATACTGCGGTCATACTGCGGTCACACTACAGTCACACTGCAGTCACACTGCAATCACACTGCAGTCATACTGCGGTCACACTACAGTCACACAACATCCTGGAGTCAAAAGTCAACAGAGTTCGCACTTGCCTTGACTTATGACTCTGTTTGACCAGGACTTGGAGATAATTGTGTAGACTTGGCGTTCACTTTGATTGAGCTCAAATTCGCACGCATGTCGACTGCAATTTTTTAATCGATTATCCACCCAATTAAGTTGTCACAAGTTGTTGTTTTGTTGTTCATTTTGCATTCTTTTCATGTTCAAGCAATACAACAACACATATGTCCGCTGGGTGGAAGAACTGCTGGCGGAGTCGTTGACGTCATACGTCAAACAGCCCGATGAGAACACGTTTACAAGGAGGACAAACAAAAGGTGTGTTAGGAAGGTTAAAGGGGCTAGTCACGGTTTGTGGCATCTTCGTTTTTAATCCCTCTTAATCTTTTCCATCCTCAACATCCTTGTTCCTGTTTGGTTCCTGTTTTAGTTTATCAATATAATAAGGTTTTTATGGCTACCCGCGCATGCGTTATTAGCCATAAATGTCACCGAACACAACATTCTTTGTAAAATTCTTCTCATTACTGAAATATATGGTATTGCTGTTGCATCTTATCGTCATGTTATTGTTCTTTTGTTTTCTTTGTAACAGATTAGTGTTAAAAGATGCTTACCTTCCTCCTCATTTGTACGGACAGTTGGTTCAAAAGAAAAATGGCTTCAAACTTCTACAGAGATCAGTAAGTTGAACAATATTGTTATCTGTTGGATGTGAATAAAAAAAGGTAAAGTCTCGACGAGCCTAGTGGCCCACAACTGCCCGAGCTTATCCGATTTACGTAGCATGAAGCCTACTAGGAGTATTGCTAACTCCCCCTGGATGGGATGCTAGTCCATCGCAGTTACCCCCCAGCATTTTTTCGCAGGTACCCATTTATACTCCTGGGTGGAGAGAGGCACTGTGAGAGTGAAGTGTCTTGCCCAAGAATACTGACCCAGCCCATGACTCGAACCCAGACCGCTCGGTCCAGAGTTCAGGGCCTTCACCATTAGGCCACCACGTCTCCCACATTGGATGTAAATGGTTAATGGCCAATTTTTTTCAAGTTCGTCGTTTGCAATCCTTCTTAATCTTCCTCCATCCTCAACCATCCTTGTTCTGTTTGGTTTATTATCACCTCTTTGGTGTTTTTCTACCTTAGTTAAACTATTATTTAGAGGCTTTCTTCAATTTGAAGGTGATTTTGCACTTAGCAAAAATGACTTAAAATATCGTGACATAGCTCCTTAAGGAAAATGATTTAACACTGTAATGCAAATGATAATTAGGAAGGCAATTGCTATTTGAAATGAGAACTGTAAAGTTTACAAGGTAACTATCTTTGTACTGTAGAATGATGTGGAACTGTTTGCGCGCACACTTCGACACTGGAGCCAAAAACAAGAGAACAAGTAGTCGAACTCAAGGCAACTCTGTGGGCTTTGGTAAGTAAGCTTTGTGTGCAGGCAGCTCCTGCTCCCCTCAGTAATTCTTCCCGTACCCCTCAGTCCTCCTGCATCTCACACACCCCACTCCCAGTACTGTATCCTTCAGTCTCTTTCCCTGTACCCTCAGGTCCCCCCTGCACCTCACATCCCCCTACTTCACATCCCCCCCTGTATCCCCAATACACACCCCTCAGTCCCCTGTATCCCTAATTCCTTCCCCCTGGCCCCTGTATCCCCAGCACCCCAGCACCCCCCCCCCCCCCCCCCCCCCCCCCCCTCCCTCCGCACAGGCTCCTTTCCTCACTGTAGTCTTTGATAGATGGTTTAAAGACACAGGAGTGGGAGGGGGGGGGAGGGGGAAAGTACATTATTTTTCAGGGGACATGTCGGCTCCACAAGCTGGGGGGGATTAATCTTTCTAGTTGAAGAAGCGATCCATTCGCAGAGATTGTTCGTCTGGCTGAGGAATGTGGAATTTGTTGGGCCATACGAGGGTGAGAATGATTTCGGATTCATTACTTTGTGCTGTTCTGATAATTAAGGTGCGTTTGGTAGGGTTTCCTCTTTTGCCGATTCTTTTTCCAGACCTTCTTCATCTCACCGACTGGCTGACTAATTGACTGACTGATTGACAGACCGAGCCGACGCGACCGACCGTACCGAACCTTGACGCGAACCGAGACCAACCGAGGCGCCACCTCACTGACTGCACTGACTGACTCAGCTGACTGACTCACTGGGGGACTGACTCAGGCTGACCTTGACATCACTGACTGACAGATTGGTTGGTTGACTAACTGTCTGATTGATTAATTTCTTGATTGATTGACAGGACATGCTTTTATGTTCTTGGTCTGATCGCGAAGACTCGTGAAGGTGCAGACATCCTGCGTGAGTTAGAATGGGAGAGCGTGCGACACATGGGCGAGGATAAGTGGCCAGTCCTGGAGACCTCAGTCGAGAATAAAGAAGAAGTGATTCCCTTGAGCTACCATGTGTTAGAACCACCCACAGTACACCAGCGCCGTCAGTACTGACTGGCATCAGTGAGACGGAGCGCGCAGAGGGGATCTACTTAGGAGAGGAAAGCAAAGCTGTGGAATGCTCCACAGCGTATGACAAATTGAGCGGGATTTATCTAGGGGAGGACAAGGGACCTAGTCGCAAGACCTCACACGAGGAGGCTAATGAGAGGGATTTTGTCTCAATGTGTACAAAAACGCAGAAAGGCGACGTAAAATAGCTACTCGAGAAAGTGGTTTCTACGACGATAGAAGTGGAGTTTATCTGGGAGAGGAGTCGTCTTCTGGGAATGCACCAGCCATTGATAGCGAGCTGCCTCCCGCTCCAGGTGGAATACTAGAGCGTCTTTACTCTGATGCTGGATATTCCATGTCTTCTTCAACCAACAAGGGAGCTAAACTGTCGTCGCATCGGAGAAATTTTAGTGAGGGGAATTTCACTGGCGCGATTTTTAGTGAGAAAAATATTCCCGAGATGTTTGATGTGAAACGGAGGGCAGTGTCCAATGTTGATCGTATTGGGTCTCATTGCAGTCCGTTAATGAACATTCTACAGGGGACTTACGTGTTTCCAAATGAAGCGTGGACTGACGCCATCTCACAAAACACACTGTAAGCGCTCCTAGTGAACGCGGCCCTTCAAATGGACGGGCCTCTGTCTGATAGGGACGCTGCTGACCGTCTCAAACTGGAAACGAGGAGTCGCAGCGAAAGTGAGACAACTGACATGTCATCCATCCACGTCCGGTCCGGAAGTAACTTGAGGCAATGCAAGTGTGGATAGCGGTGACTATTTAGAGATGGGGTATATGGCGTCACGGCAGTCGCACAAGCAGCACGAGTGAGACTGGGGTCTACTCACAGGCAGGATAGCCCGACAAGTCACAGTTCATTGAGTGTCGCCTCAGATGACACTGCTAAGACTCTTGGCGAGAAGGATCGACCTTTGAACCTTTCCGGGGATAGCTTTCCGGGGGGGATTTCTTACGAGTCCCCACCCTCTTACTTCTCGGGTGAGCTATTACGCCGCAGCTCTAGTCCTTTGGGAGATAATCGAAAGCCGTTTCCAATCGGAGAGCTGCTTCAAAACGAACTTGAATCTAGACAAAGGAGTACAAGCCTTTATAGAAAAGCGTCGCATTGGAAGCCCATCCCTCGGATTATACCCGAGACCCGTAGTTCCAGTTTTAGCGGTAGTACAGATTTTTCTAAGATCCACAGCAAAAGTCTCTCGAGCTCTGATGCTGAGTTGATCCATATTTCACCGATGGAGGAATTTGAACGATTTGCACGGAAGTGGCAGAAGCCTGGCTGAAGTTAAAATCTTGAGCGACAAAACTATTGTGTTTCGTTCAGGTGGTGAAACCAAAACCAGGGCGTTGAGTGTGGATAGCGCTCGTGCAAGTGGATTAAGGCGCGATAGACTATTAGTTAACAGCAGTCAGCTTAGTGGAGATGAATCAGACGCGAGTGTCCCACGCAGTCGAGGCAGCTCTTTTGAGAAGGCGGCTTTGCTAGGAAACTGGGTCTTAAATCCGGGGACTTGTCGCGTCGTACGATGCGCACGAGCAGTACTAGTAGGCGGAACCTCTTCATTGAGGGATCCACACCAAGAAGGATTCTGAATAAATCGACTGTTCGGCTCGTTGAAAACTTCACTGTGGTTTCCGGTGACACTCGCCGGAACTCTTCGGCCAGCACGGAAGCTGTACCCTACACAAGTTTCACGTGACGCGTTTGGTTACACGGCGCTGAGCACGTTACGGCGGCAGAGAAGCTTTAACCGTGACTTGGAGGGCCAAAGTCAATGCTTTCGGCATGGCTAGAGCAGGTTGAGTACATTTTACCTCATTTAGCTTTATCTGAGGTAATGAATCATCTCACTGTGGGCAGTCTGACTCTTTCTTTTGCAGCTGTTTTTTTTCAGCCCTGGGGGGGGGGAGGGGGGGGGGACTCCCATATGGAAGGGACTGGGATGCTCGTCGGAAATTTTGAATTAAACCCCTAAAGGAGACCAATCTGGTCGTGGCTCAAGCTTTATTTGACCCTAAAATATACCATTCTAAAAAGACAGACTAACAAGAGTTATAGTGACTTTAATTAAGTTGCAATCAGTCTCCGTAATGAGACCACTAACACAGTATGACGGTATTTTTTTTTTCTTCGCGTGCAACCCTAACGATACCTTGATGCTAAAAATATAGGCGTTCCATCCTGAACACCCTAAGTGAGACCAAATCCGTAAACGAGACGACGAGCATCCCGTCACTTTAATCTGGGAGTCCCCCCCGGACGCTGCAGCAAATTTTTTATGCGTTGTCTTGTTGGTTACATTTAACAATGTTTTGTGCAACTTGTTTCGCAACAGCGCATTAAAATTGCGAGACAAGTTGCAGGAAACATTACCCGTAGTAACTTCACGCTTACGTTTGAGGGAGTCACGGTGGTCTAATGTTTATCACGTAGGGCTCTGGATCGAGCGGTCTGGGGTGGAGCGCTGGCCTGGGTCCATTGTGTTGTATCCTTGGGCAAGACAATTAACTCTCCACAGTGCCTCTCTCCACCCAGGAGGTATAATGGGTACCGGCGACCATGGCTGGGGGTAACGTGCGATGGACTAGCATCCCATCCGGGGGAGTAGCAATACTCCTAGTCAGCTTCATGCTACGGAAACCGGGATAAGCTCTGGCAATATTCAATATATTCCACAAATGATTTCGATTCTCTCTCTCTCTCTTTTATTTCCTAGCAGTTATGTAATCCCTCGCTCCATGTCTGCCGTAGAATTTTCGAGTTTAAACAAGCGTGACAGTGTGGCCAGCATTTCCGCCTCATTTGACTTCCGGCAGTTCACTCCACGATCAAAAATACCGGAAATGAATTCCTCGGCCTCAGTCTTCCTCTTGATCTCAGCACGCTCTTTCAGGTGAGTAGAACTGTTATTTTGAGGTTGGAATATATTGAGCGGTTTGCTTTGGTTTTTGCTTTACTACGCTCTGTGATTGGTTTAAAAACTCGCGCCACTTTCCCAACCAATCAGATGCAAAACCAAAACCAATCGCGACTTGGTCACACAGCGTTTTCCCGCGCTTGGCGCTGGTAACGTGTATTTGCTCCGAGCTCTCATTGGTTCATTGCTTTTGTTATGATTGACCATGATGATTGGTTTGGTTTTGGTTCATCAAAGCAAGGAAAAGGTCAAAATAATAGTTTATAAGGTACAAAAACACCAAAGGGCTATCAATAAAGCCAAGAGGAACAAGGATGGTTAGATTATGGAAGATTGAGACGGATTACGAACGGAAAATTAGAAGAAAAATTAGGCTGTTTTTCAAGGTGCGTTATCCGTGACTCGCATCCTTTGGTAAAACAGAAAAGTGTCCGTAACTGGAGCTGGCCGCTTACGGGAATGTGGAAATACAGAGTTTGTATGAGCTAGAGTTCAAACGGGTTTTGTCAAGGCGGCGTAAGTAGAGCTGTCCGCTTACGAGAATGTCCGCTTGGAGAGATTCTACTGTAAATTTGTTTCGTTTTCATTTTGAGTCTGCCTTTGCTTGATTCGTTGATTGATTGATTGATTGATTGATTCATTGATCGATCGATCCACAACAGACAGAACCATACGAGTTTCAAGCTCGTGGCCAGACCATTTCGTGTCCACTCCTACTCTGCTTCCACCATGTGTCGTCAGCACAAAAGAAGAAGAGACGCCTTCCATTCACAACAAGTCACGCTGCCTCGGTTGCATGCACTTCAATTTGGTGGGGACTGGGAGAGACAGAACCAAGTCCTCGGATCACGTGATTAATGGAGAATGGACCAGGCTATACGCCTGTAATGGAAGCAAAGGTAGGATTGGTTTTTTATTAACCCTTTCATCCCCAGAGTCAAACCTGAGTCAATAAGTGTGATTGTACTTTTGAGTCTGTGGATGAAACCCTAGTGTGTGATCATTCAAATGAAATCTATTGAGCAGTACTTTCATGTGGTACTGTTTATTATGCTGTACAAGGCGGTTCTAACTTTTAAGTCTGTGGATGAAACCCTAGTGTGTGATCATTCAATGAAAGCTATTGAGGCAGTACTTTTCATGTGGTACTGTTTATTATGGCTGTACAAGGCGGTTCTAACTTTTGAGTCTGTGTGATGAAACCCTAGTGTGTGATCATTCAAATGAAAGCTATTGAGCAGTACTTTCATGTGGTACTGTTTATTATGCTGTACAAGGCGGTTCTAACTTTTAAGTCTGTGGATGAAACCCTAGTGTGTGCTCATTCAAATGAAAGCTACTGAGCAGTACTTTCAAGTGGTGCTGTTTGTTTTTTGACAATTTTTGGCAAAATGAAATTCAATGTTTTTTTCCTCATTAAAACTCTGTTTACTTGCACGTCGATTCTGGCATGATACACATTCATGCAAAAAATCAAATCCAGTTACTGTTTTGTTTAAAGCCTGGGCCAAACGAGGATGAGAGAAACTCTAGCTCTTGTTTGGGCCTGAAACTCTCATGCACTCTCATCGACTCTCGTGCGCTCTCATCGAATTTGAACCTGCTCAATTTTTTCTTGAGAGTCTTTGAGAGTTTTTTTCTCTCGTTGGTGCCAGAGTCGATAAGAGTTGAAGAAAACTCTCACTCTATTTGACGGTTCAACTAACTTCCTTTATTTCTGTTTAAGTTTGAACGTGCTGATTCATCTAGGCGAAGCTCTTTCGTCCATCAGCGAGTGCCTCGTCTGTAAGTTTAACGCAACACGCCAAAGAACAGAAATAAACTTGAGGAACACACTGCTGAGGGCAAAACTACTGATTCGCAACGAGTATCCTGAGAATTGTGACGTCATTGAGGCAGCATTGTTGCGTCTCGTGCACACCAGGAAGAGCTTGTGAAGTAAGTCTGTTTAAAGCTCTACTGACCAATCATAACGAAGCTGAAATCCTCTGCCACCAATCAGAAGCAAAATTTGAACTCGACTTTTCCCTCGCTTACTGGTGGTTACCGCGTTTTTAAGGCGAGTTCTGATTGGTTTATTGTGGTATTTCCGTCGAAATGGTTAGTCTCTGAGCCCCTTGGTTGGCAGTTCTACTACAGGCAATACTAAAAGAAAGGAAGAAAGAGAAAAATTTTACGAGGAATAATAAAGTGACTCGTCACTCATATTATGGGAGGGCAATGGACTATCGTTTGGAGCTGTGTCACAACGATATTTTAAGTCATTTTTGCGAAGTGCAAAATCACCGTCAAATTGAAGAAAGCCTCGAAATAATAGTTTTACTGAGGTAGAAAAACAACCAAAGAGGTGATAATAAACCAAACCACAGGATTGCGAACGGGCAAACTTGAAAAAATTGGCAATGTTCTTCAAAATGCGACATCCGTGACATAGCTCCTTTACATAGAACACCGTTTCTTTTTTGGATTGTATGGGAAAATTAACGGTTCAAGTCCAGATAGAAACATTGAAGATTCACCGTGTTGGTCCCACGATCTCCAAACTCAAATGTTGGTCATTTTCCGATTTTTTGCAAGATGTACCAAAATGTATAGTGCACGTGGGCAGAGCCATTGTACTGCTCATAAAACCTTTAGTTCAGCGATGTTCTCGATCTCTATAATGACGAAATATTACGTATATTCAATGTTCACATTTTTCGAAGTAAACATAACCGTAAAAGCTCTATTTAGCCCCCCCCCCCCCCCATCTAATAGCCCCCCCCCCCCTTTGGAAGTCTTCCGTCAGGCTGATGTAAATGACTTTTCAGCAATATTTTCTGGCGTTTCAGTCACTTTGTATTGAAACGTGGTCTTTAATTTCCAGAACTATCGTCGAGTTAGGGTATACATGACGTTTCCTTTTGTAAGGACGGTCATACATAACCCATTTCTTGTTCTGCTTTAGTTTAATCTCTAATAAGCGCGGCGGCGCCCCCCCCCCCCCCCCGCTCTTGAGGCGCTGAAATTGAAATAAGCCCGACCTCATTGTACCTTATGGCGGGGCACGACGCACCGTTGGGTGTGAGGATTAAAGTGAATAATGCTTCATCAACTCTGTTCTGGCAAGATCTTTGTCTGTACTACGTGAAGGTGGCAGATATTCTGGGGGGGGCACGTGTACGGCGGGGGGCGAGCGGGATAGCTCTGGTATAGAGACCGGTAGGGAGGGGAGGTGGAGCGTATTCTGTAGGGCAGTTGCAAGTATTCACACGGTCAGAAGATTTCTCATGATAGTATGTTCTCACATAAGGGAGCTCTTGCGGGAGAGTCTTCGAACAACAAAAACATGTCAACTTTTGATCCCGGTTAGTTAAAACTTCTTACTTAAAAGTCTGTGGATTGAATCGCTAGTGTGTGAGTCCATTCAAATGAAAAGCTATTGAGCAGGTACTGTTCATGTGGTACTGTTTATTATGCTGTGTAAGGTGGTTCTAACTTTTAAAGTCTGTGGATGAAAGCTATTGAGGCAGTACTGCCTTATATCACTGTGGTACTTTATTTTGTGTCACCTCTTTCATATGTCGTGGTGAAACCTGTCCCCGCTGGTTGAAGTTGCATCTATGTTACGAGAACGAAGTCTTTACGTTGAAGATGCGTTTGTCTGTTTTTTTTTGTTTTTTTTAAAAAGGAGGGACTGAGTATAACAATACTAACTAGAGACAAGAGTATTTCTGTGGGAAAATGTATTGAAAAATGATAAGCTGATTTATTTTACTTGAAGTTTGGGCTCTATTTAGAGTACTCAATCTTTCCTACATGATTTCTTTTGCTTTACTTTCTTTTTCTTATTTTGCGGGCTTTCATGAATTTTAACAATGTAATTTCTCTCGCGCATTTCAGATTGTTCGAGCAAGACGGACTTGTCGATTGGTAGAGAGCGGGAAAACTCTTCGTCGTCTGGGCATGATTGTAATGCCAAGCTTTCGTTCGTCGTGATTGGTGGGGAGAAACTCTAGATCACGTTTTTACAGCAAAGCACGCGGCCAGGGACATGTGTGTGCGGAGCGTTAGATAACGGAAGTTGAACCAGGGGCTTGTTTAGATCGGAACTGAAGGCTAGTTACTCTGTATTCGGCGGAGTTAACGAGGTTTGCTAAAACCAAACAAGTAAGCTTGGAAAATGACTCAGTCAGGCAGCTGTGGTTTTGAAACGAAGGCAGAAGGCTGGAGGTCCTTGTGTTGTCAGGGATTTAACACTGAGTGATCGATTGTCTAGAATAAATAAGTCAGCGATATAAGTTGATTTCCTTAGGCTTGTAATCCTCAGTCTGGGAACAATTCTGTTTTTAGCAAATCTTCGTTTACCAAGTCGGTTTTCGATAGTGTGATTGGTTAAAAAGAGCTAGGCGCGGCCCCTCTGTTCGCAGCCAATCAGTATGCCAAATCAAGAGCTTAAATCTCGACTTGGTCAGGAGCATCGGCGTTTTTCCTGTCGGGCTTTGCGCTGGTCACGTGTATTTGCTTCGAGTTCTCCTTGGTTGCGTTCTGTTGTCTATCGTCTGTCGTGATTGGGGCTACTCATTTGAAAACGCGGCTCTCTAAGTGTCAATCGCAATTAATTCTTTCAATTCAACAAGCGAGTACAAGCCCTTGCGAGTCTAATTACAACAGTCGTCAGCTGCTTATACTCTTCTAAGCGTTTTTATTTTTTATATATTGTTCATAATTTTTTGTAAAAATTTAATCTGCACAAATTTTTCAAATTCCCAACTTTCTATTATATTACTTACTTTAAATTTTTTAACTTAAATTATTTATATCTTTTTCCTTTTTTTTTTCTACTTTAAACCTTTACACTTTAAACAATCTTCCAACACACAATTTTTTCTCATTTTTTTATCAAACACCCTATTTTTCTACCACAAATTACAATTATTTATTCTTTTCTCTACTCCTTCTACTTCTCCCTTTTTTTCCCCACTTTTTTCTTTTTTCATATAAACTTATCTCTTTTAAAACCTCCTCCTCATTCTCTTCCTTCCCCCATTTTTTTCCCCTCCTTTTTCTTTATTTTTTTTTCTTTTTCCATTTTTTTTTCTTTCCTTTCCTCTCTCCCTTTTTCTTCCTCTTCTCTCACCTTCTCCTCTTTTCTCTCCCTTTCTTTTCCTCCCCCCCCTTCTTTTTTTTTTTCTCCTTC
>MU826630.1:0-12573 GCA_029204205.1 Desmophyllum pertusum
TGTTTTATTAAAAGCATTCTGATGCGGATGGTACGTTCATCATACAATGAGCAAACGTTCTATCAAGTTGTATGGTTTAAGGACTGATTAGAATGTGGCCCTATATCTGACTGATACGTTATAATTAAACTAAATACCTAGCATATAACGTCACTTCATTTTCGCGCCAGCAAATTTTCGCGACACTTTTTTCACGACACTTTCCAAATTCGCGAAATTAACTTACGTGTCGCAAAAATTTCATGTAAACTTATTTTCGGACTCAAATTTGCAAACATATTTTATTAAAAGCATTCTGATGCGGATGGTATAATTTAGCCAAGTGCTTAATAATATATGTCATGAACAAAAACGTTCTATCAAATTGTTTGGTCTAAGGACTGATTAGAATTTGGCTCAATATAAAAAACAATTGATATTGTGGTGTTTTAGTTAGTATTAATAATCACGCTCTTTTTCAACTTCCAAGCATAAGTTAATACAAACGTTACATATTACAACAACCTGTACGTCGCTTTTTCCACTCTACTTGAAAATAATTTATGTCGACAGAATTGCAAAGGGAATCTTATCTAGGGAAGCTACTCTGACATTTTTGTTCGAAATACCTTGTGTCACTGACTGATTGATATCTTTCCCATGTGTATTTACCAAGCTCAAGATTTACCATCATTTATTTCCAAAAACAAAATTTTACTTAAGTTTGCGTTCTTGCAGCGCTATTCACGACATGATAAATATCTTAAAAATTCACTTTTTACTTCCACCAGATGCTTTCCTCAAATGTTTGGTCTCTTTCTTGTAAATTGATTTCAATAAGAAAATTGACCTTTTAAATGTATCATTGATAAGAACTTTTTAAAGATATTACAAAGGGCTAGCGCGTACCCCCTCCTAAAAATTATAATTGTTTTAAAAATGATGCGATTCATGCGCGCATGTGCATTTTTAACACTTTCAAAGCTTTCTGATATTTCAACTTCCGGTACACGTTGTTTACTGACAGTCTGTACGTGTTGTCAAGGAACTGAAATCGCGTGCTTATTGCCTAACGTGTGTCAAAACAATGATGGGCAGCCTTTATATGGCATGAAATTAAAATGTCAATATACATGGACAGACTTCATTTAAGGAAACATTGTTGGGAAAAGTTCTTAACACTTGAAACCCGAGTGTAGTGCGACCGTCGAGGATTTCCCATACAAAATATATAGAAGATTTCCATCAGTTTGGTTGTAAATAAGCGATTAGCTTTTTACAAGGCCAACATAAGGAAAGCTTCAGGATAAGGTAAGATAAATTATCTTGCATATCTGGTGCAGGATTTTTCTAGCGTCAACATTAACTTAAATATATTAAATGCGTAGTGCTTTAGAAACAAATATTTTTCAATTGGTTTTCGGGGACCATCTTTGAGTATTTTTCATAAAAGTTTGTTAGTTTATATTAACTTCTTTTTAACGTACTCATTCCAAATATTTAATGGCCGATTATCTCAAAAATGTCTTGCTTCATAGTTCACGAAGAGGCATTGACAAATTTTCGTTTTCCTAAAGAAAGCAGCCATTCTTTTTATATTAAAATAAATATATTGGACTTCTACCTTTTGAAATGTTTTGCATAGAAAATATTAAGTTAAAAACTTTGTCTATCTTATTACATGAAACTACGTTAATTTCCTCGAATCAGTTTGGAGTGGCCATATTTCGCGACACTTTAATTTTGCGGAAATTTTAAAATCTTAGTCACTTTTAAATTTTCGCGATTTCATCAGCGTATCGAGTATTTGCTTGCATACCGTTATATGTCGCAATAAAACGATAAAATCAACATGCCCTACCATTTGAACTACTCATTATAAATACAATTTCAAAATCACCAAATACGATGTTCTTATAAAGTTTGACAAAATTCGCGACTGGTACGTGATAACTAAATATTATAGCGCTATTTAATTAATAGCTAGCTAACATAGAATGTCACTTAATTTTCGCGCCAGCAAATGTTCGCGACATACGAAATTAACGTACGTGCTACGAAAATTTCATGTAAACTTATTTTTGGACTCAAATTTGCAAACATATTTTATTAAAAGCATTCTGATGCGGATGGTATAATTTAGCATGCAATGAGCAAACGTTCTATCGAGTTAGAATTTGGCTCAATATCAACAAGGAGCTATTTCAAAAAGAAATAGTGTTTCGTTTCCGGAACGATTGGAAGGTCGGGAAACTTTGGGGAGACCTGGGTTTTAGTACTTGCTGAGAATATCCTGGGGCAAGGGTGAGTATTATGGGTCCACGGCTTCACGGTCGCGAGTGTGGAATTGGCTCACAATCGACAAATCAAAGTCTAGCAGTTGCCTCCCCTAGTCTTTAAACTTTTGAAATTACCTAGTGAAAACTTGCGTCAGCTCATACATGTACTCGTTGGCTAGGCGTTATTTTCGTTATGGGACGTTGAAGACGACCGATTCCAGCCGAGAGGCCCGAAAAACATCCGAATAAAGCTCGGTGCGGCCCGAGCAATTAACCCGTAAACATCTTTCCCTCAACTTTCCGTTCCTCGTTCCCCGTTTCCCCATTCTCGGTTCCCTGTTTTAGAAATAGCCAAGATATTAAGTCAATAACAAAGTTGAAAAGACAGCTAGAATATTTACATTACAATTAAACACGGAAACAGATATCTTTGTATTTTTCGCCAATACATCGCTTTAATCGAACTTTGAAGCATTTCAGTCGTCAAATATTTCTATTTGTAAAACATTTGAATTTCTTATTGTCTCCGTGGCGATCATTTTATCGATACTTGAGCAACATGTGTTCGCCAGTTTGTTTGTCTTGGCTAGAACATGTTTACATTGCAAGCTACGAGGGTTATTCTGATTGGACAGTAGCCCCACTGTGTAAATAGTTCACATCGGATCAAAAACAATACCGTTTTCGTTTCTGAGGAAACGAAACAAAAACAATTGATATTGTGTGTTTTTGTTAGTATTAATAATTACGCTCCTTTTCAACTTCCAAGGATAAGTTAACACTACGTTACTTATTACAACAACCAGCACGTCCGCTTTTTCCACTCTACTTGAAAATAATTTATGTCGACCGAATTGTAAAGGGAAACTTAGTTAGGGAAGCTACTCGGACATTTTTGTTCGAAATACCTTGTGTCACTTACTCGCTGATATCTTTCCCATTGTGTATTTACCAAGCTCAAGATTTACCATCAATTATTTCCAAAAACACATTTCTTACTTAAGTTTGCGTCTTGCAGCGCTATTCACGACCTGCTAAATATTTTAAAAAAGTCACTTCACTTCCACCAGATGCTTTCCTCAAATGTTTTGGTCTCGTTTTTGTAAATTTGTTTCAATTAGCAAATTTACCTTTTAAATGTATCATTGATAAGAACTTTATAAAGATATTTACAAAGGGATAACGCGTACGCCCTCGTAAAACTAGAATGTTAAAAAAAAAAATGATGCGATTCATGCACGCAAGTGCATTTTGACACTTTCAAATCTTTCTGATATTTTAACTTCCTGTACCCTTTGTTTAAACAGTCTGTATGTGTTGTTAAGGAACTGAAATTGCGTGCTTATTGCCTCACGTGTGTCAAAACAATGATGGGCAGCCTTTATATGGCATGAAATTAAAATGTCAATATACATGGACAGACTTCATTTAAGGGAAACATTGTAGGAAATAGTTCTTAACACTTGAAACCCGAGTGTAGTGCGACCATCGAGGATTTCCCATACAACATATATAGAAGATTTCTGTCAGCTTGGTTGTAAAATAAGCGATTAGCTTTTTACAAGGCCAACATAAGGAAAGCTTCAGGATTAGGTAAGATAAATTTTCTTTTGCAGATCTGGTGTAGGCTTTTTCTAGCGTCAACGTTAACTAAAATAAAGGAATGCGTAGTGCTTTAGAAACAAATATTTTTCAATTGGTTTTCGGGACCATCATGGAGTATTTTTCATAAAAGTTTGCTAGTTTATTTTAACTTCTTTTTAACGTACTCATTCCAAATATTTAATGGCCGATTATCTCAAAAATGTCTTGCTTCATAGTTCACGAAGAGGCATTGACAGATTTTCGTTTTCCTAAAGAAAGCAGCCATTCTTTTTATATTATGCACTTCTACCTTTGAAATGTTTGCATAGAAAATATTATTTTAAAAACTTTGTCTATCTTTTTACATGAAACTACGTTAATTCCACGGATCATTTTGGAGTGGCCTTATTTCGCGACACTTTAATTTTGCGGAAATGTTAAAATCTTAGTTACTTTTAAATGTTCGCGATTTCATCAGCGTATCGAGTATTTGCTTGCATACCGTTATATGTCGCAATAAAACGATAAAATCAACATGCCCTACCATTTGAACTACTCATTATAAATACAATTTCAAAATCACCAAATACGATTTTCTTATAAAGTTTGACAAAATTCGCGACTGATACGTGATAACTAAATATTATAGCGCTATTTAATTAATAGCTAGCTAACATAGAACATCACTTAATTTTCGCGCCAGCAAATGTTCGCGACATACGAAATTAACGTACGTGCTACGAAACATTTCATGTAAACTTATTTTTGGACTCAAATTTGCAAACATATTTTATTAAAAGCATTCTGATGCGGATGGTATAATTTAGCATGCAATGAGCAAACGTTCTATCGAGTTAGAATTTGGCTCAATATCAACAAGGAGCTATTTCAAAAAGAAATAGTGTTTCGTTTCCGGAACGATTGGAAGGTCGGGAAACTTTGGGGAGACCTGGGTTTTAGTACTTGCTGAGAATATCCTGGGGCAAGGGTGAGTATTATGGGTCCACGGCTTCACGGTCGCGAGTGTGGAATTGGCTCACAATCGACAATCAAAGTCTAGCAGTTGCCTCCCCTAGTCTTTAAACTTTTGAAATTACCTAGTGAAAACTTGCGTCAGCTCATACATGTACTCGTTGGCTAGGCGTTATTTTCGTATGGGACGTTGAAGACGACCGATTCCAGCCGAGAGGCCCGAAAAACATCCGAATAAAGCTCGGTGCGGCCCGAGCAATTAACCCGTAAACATCTTTCCCTCAACTTTCCGTTCCTCGTTCCCCGTTTCCCCATTCTCGGTTCCCTGTTTTAGAAATAGCCAAGATATTAAGTCAATAAACAAAGTTGAAAAGACAGCTAGAATATTTACATTACAATTAAAAACAACGGAAACAGATATCTTTGTATTTTTCGCCAATACATCGCTTTAATCGAACTTTGAAGCATTTCAGTCGTCAAATATTTCTATTTGTAAAAACATTTGAATTTCTTATTGTCTCCGTGGCGATCATTTTATCGATACTTGAACAACATGTGTTCGCCAGTTTGTTTGTCTTGGCTAGAACATGTTTACATTGCGAGCTACGAGGGTTATTCTGATTGGACAGTAGCTCCACTGTGTAAATAGTTCACATCGGATCAAAAACAAATACCGTTTCGTTTCTGAGGAAACGAAACAAAAAACAATTGATATTGTGTGTTTTTGTTAGTATTAAATAATTACGCTCCTTTTCAACTTCCAAGGATAAGTTAACACTACGTTACTTATTACAACAACCAGCACGTCGGCTTTTTCCACTCTACTTGAAAATAATTTATGTCGACCGAATTGTAAAGGGAAACTTAGCTAGCGGAAGCTACTCGGGACCATTTTTTGTTCGAAATACCTTGTGTGATGCGATTCATGCGCGCATGTGCATTTTTTTAAACACTTTCAAAGCTTTCTGATACTTCAACTTCATGTACACGTTGTTTAAACAGTCTGTACGTGTTGTTAAGGAACTGAAATTGGGTGCTTATTGCCTAACGTGTGTCAAAACAATGATGGGCAGCCTTTATATGGCATGAAATTAAAATGTCAATATACATGGACAGACTTCATTTAAGGGAAACATTGTTGGGAAAAGTTCTTAACACTTGAAACCCCGAGTGTAGTGCGACCATCGAGGATTTCCCATACAACATATATAGAAGATTTCTGTCAGCTTGGTTGTAAATAAGCGATTAGCTTTTTACAAGGCCAACATAAGGAAAGCTTCAGGACTAGGTAAGATAAATTTCCTTTTGCAGTTCTGGCGTAGGCTTTTTCTAGCGTCAACGTTAACTAAAATGAAGGAATGCGTTGTGCTTTAGAAACGAATATTTTTCAATTGGTTTTCGGGACCATCATGGAATATTTTTCACAAAAGTTTTTTATTTTATTTTAACTTCTTTGTTGACGTACTCATTCCAATTTTAATGGGCGCCAATCATCTCAAAAAGTTCTTGCTTCCTTGAGCACTGGAGTCACCGGCAAACTTGTCAGTTTCCTCTTCTTGAGAAGACAGCGATTCTTTATATGTATATTAAAATAAATATATTAGACTTCTATCTTTTGAAATTCTTGCATAGAAAATATTAAATTAAAAACTTAATTGCCGGTCTGACTTGGCAACCGGGTAAGCCGGCCGGTAACGTGAGACGAGTGCGCGGGCCGTGATAGGAACTTGTCTCCTTTTCGTTTAACTTGGCAACCATTTGATAACAATTGTCGTTGAGCTTCACAACTTAGGTTTGGACTTAAATTTGCAAACATATTTTATTAAAAGCATTCTGATGTGGATGGTATAATTTAGCATGCAATGAGCAAACGTTCTATCGAGTTAGAATTTGGCTCAATATCAAAAACAATTGATATTGTGTGTTTTTGTTAGTATTAATAATCACGCTCTTTTCAACTTCCAAGGATAAGTTAACACTACGTTACTTATTACAACAACCAGCACGTCCGCTTTTTCCACTCTACTTGAAAATAATTTATGTCGACCAAATTGTAAAGGGAAACTTAGCTAGGGAAGCTACTCGGACATTTTTGTTCGAAATACCTTGTGTGATGCGATTCATGTGCATTTTTTAACACTTTCAAAGCTTTCTGAAATTTCAACTTCCTGTACACTTTGTTTAAACAGTCTGTACGTGTTGTTAAGGAACTGAAATTGCGTGCTTATTGCATAACGTGTGTCAAAACAATGATGGGCAGCCTTTATATGGCATGAAATTAAAATGTCAATATACATGGACAGACTTCATTTAGGGAAACATTGTTGGGAAAAGTTCTTAACACTTGAAACCCGAGTGTAGTGCGACCATCGAGGATTTCCCATAAAACATATATAGAAGATTTCTGTCAGCTTGGTTGTAAATAAGCGATTAGCTTTTTACAAGGCCAACATAAGGAAAGCTTCAGGATTAGGTAAGATAAATTTCCTTTTGCAGTTCTGGCGTAGGCTTTTTCTAGTGTCAACGTTAACTAAAATGAAGGAATACGTAGTGCTTTAGAAACGAATATTTTTCAATTGGTTTTCGGGACCATCATGGAGTATTTTTCACAAACGTTTTTTATTTTATTTTAACTTCTTTGTTAACGTACTCATTCCAATTTTAATGGGCGCCAATCATCTCAAAAGTTCTTGCTTCCTTGAGCACTGGAGTCACTGGCAAACTTGTCAGTTTCCTCTTCTTAAGAATACAGCGATTCTTTATATGTATATTAAAATAAATATATTAGACTTCTATCTTTTGAAATTCTTGCATAGAAAATATTAAATTAAAAACTTAATTGCCGGTCTGACTTGGCAACCGGGTAAGCCGGCCGGTAACGTGAGACGAGTGCGCGGGCCGTGATTGGAACTTGTCTCCTTTTCGTTTAACTTGGCAACCATTTTGATAACAATTGTCGTTGAGCTTCACAACTTAGGTTTGGACTTAAATTTGCAAACATATTTTATTAAAGCATTCTGATGCGGATGGTATAATTTAGCATGCAATGAGCAAACGTTCTATCGAGTTAGAATTTGGCTCAATATCAAAAACAATTGATATTGTGTGTTTTTGTTAGTATTAATAATCACGCTCTTTTTCAACTTCCAAGGATAAGTTAACACTACGTTACTTATTACAACAACCAGCACGTCCGCTTTTTCCACTCTACTTGAAAATAATTTATGTCGACCAAATTGTAAAGGGAAACTTAGCTAGGGAAGCTACTCGGACATTTTTGTTCGAAATACCTTGTGTGATGCGATTCATGTGCATTTTTTAACACTTTCAAAGCTTTCTGATATTTCAACTTCCTGTACACTTTGTTTAAACAGTCAATCTACCTCACGCGTATCCAGTGTTTTGCAACATTTGAATCGAGTCTCAAAATTTACGCGTCACTTTCAATAAAAGATAAAAAACGGAATAAAAAAATTGAAAATTCGATGAAAAATGTCCACAAAGTAATGCGTTTTCGTTTGAAAACGCAAACTTTTGGATGCCATTTCGCCTATCGTCCACATTACAACGCTGAGCGTCCAGAGTGGAGACATTTGAAAGCGTTTCGAAAACAGAGCCAAACGAAAATCGATCAGTGTAAACGGCGAAAACGGAGGCTTTTGAAAATGCCTACGTCATTCGAAAACGGAGACAAACGAAAACGCATCAGTGTGGACAGCAAAAACGGAGGCTTTCGAAAACGCTGACGTCATTCGTCTATTTGTCGCATGCGCAGATGACTATTGTTAGTAGCGTTTTTCGAGCGATGCGTTTTCAAACGAAATTTATTAGTCTGTCAGTGAGTCAGTCAGTCAGTTAGTCAGTCAGACAGTGAGCCAGTCAGTCGGTCAGTCAGTCAGTCAGCCATCAGCAAGTCAATCAGTCAGTCAGTTAGTCGGTCGGTCGGCCTGTCGATCTGTCTGTCTGTTGGTCTGTAGTCTGTCAGTCTGTCCGTCGGTCGGTCGGTCGTCGGTCAGCCAGCCAGCCAGTCATTTGGTAAGTCAGTCAGTCAGTTACGTAGTAGCGGTCCGTTCGTCTGTCCGTCCGTCCGTCTGTTCGTCCGTCCGTCCGTCAGTCAGTCAGTCAGTCAGTCAGTCAGTCAGGCAGTCAGGCAGGCAGTCAGGCAGTCAGGCAGTCAGGCAGTCAGTCAGTCAGTCAGTCAGTCAGTCAGGCAGTCAGTCAGTCAGGCAGTCAGTCAGTCAGTCAGTCAGGTCAGTCAGTCAGCTAGTTAGTTTAGTTATTTGGTTGGTGGGCTGGGTGGGTTGGTTGATTTGTTGGTCATAAATTTAATACCGTGGTAGTTATGAAGGCATCCCCCTAAAAATACCAAATAAATCCCAGTCTGCTAAAATAGGGATAACCCAATTTGTATGCAGTCTTAAAATTATATGAACTAAATAGAATACCTCTGGGGACTCTCTTGTCTCTCTCTAGGGTTAATGAAAGCAATCCATACATACATATATCACTCACCAGCAGTGCACGTTTTTCCATCTCCAGCAAATCCAGGTTTGCAGGAACAACGATACGAACCGCGAGTATTCTGACACTTTGCATTGGACGTCACAAACTGACGCAGATGCCCTGCACTCATCGGACATCTGGAAAAAAATGCAAACTTTTATTTGCAACAACAATCGTACCTATTTACTATTTTTGAAGCGACCTAGAATTAGAAAGAACATTCAATCACCGTCGATGGGAGTTTCCCAGGTCGTCGAAAACGGTGGCTGGTTTGACTGAAACAACTCGGCATGGTTAGGCGGTTTTCGTTTGTTAATTCAGATTCAGATAAAACTGTAAATTCTGTAGTAAGGCACTTAATATTTTCTCTAAAAAACCGGGAAAAAGTAGTCATTTTCAAGCCTAAACTACCAAAAGTCGAGAAATGTTTCGCTCCTTTCACATCTATCACACAATAGATAGTGAGTAAATAGCCAATCAGATTACAGCTTTCGTGATAGATAGTGAGTCAGATTTCTACTTAATATACTCTAGTGTTACTCTTGCCAGTGCAGGTTTTACCATATCCAGTAAATCCGGGTGCACAAGATCGAACATAAGATCCATCATTATTCCGACAGTTGGCATTACGTACATTTCCTTGCTAACAGAGTCTCCGTTTCCCGTTATTTTGAGGCGTAAACTGAAAGGAGAATCTGCTCTGACTCGAAAAACGAATGCGCAATAGGAATCGTTTCGAGTGATAGCCGAGTCTCCTTTCAGTTCACTCCTCAAAATAACGGAAAAGGAGGACTGCTAGCAGGGAATACGAACATATAAAAGCGCTGATACGTTTTTGGGACCGTTAGGACATTTCGATGCTTTTAGTTTGCGACTCGTCGACAATTTGTTGAATAATAAAACAGTTATCATGTTCAAACTTTCGGAATATCGTCTCGGCCAAGTATAAGGTATCCTCATCTAACCAGAATGCGCAGCAAGATTCTTATTTTCATCCTTTACTGAAAATTATATACTGAACTTTTATTATTCTACTATTAACTCACCACTGCAAGTTTTTCCATCTCCAGTAAATCCAGGTTTGCATGAACAACGATACGAGCCGCGAATATTCTGGCAATTGGCATTGACGTCACAAACTGATACAGAAGCACCGCACTCATCGACATCTGCAAAAGAAATGCAAAATCTTATTAACAACAGCAACACTTTTAAAAGTTTTCAAGTCGTACGAAACTCAAAAATCCTTTAATTATGTTTGAAGCTACCTAGAATTAGAAAGAACATTCAATCACCGTCGTGGGAGTTTTTCAGTCGTCGAAAATGGTGACTGGTTTGACCGAAACAACTCGGAAAGGTTAGCGTATTGTCGTTTTTTTTTACTCAGATTCAGATAAAACTGTAAATTATGTCGTAACATTTTCCCTACAAACCCGGGAAAAAGTAGTCATTTTGAAGCCTAAAACTACCAAAAGTCGCGAAATTTCTAAAAACTCATCTATCACAGAATAGATAGTGAGTAGATAGCCAATCAGATTACAGCATTCATGATAGATAGTGACTAGATTTCTACTAAGGCTCGGGTCGCACTTTCGAACACATTTTTTAAATGTCCCAAAATAAAAAAAAGCTGTCTGGATATGTTGTCATGAATCAGAGACATCTTGTAGAATAACAAAAGGTTTAGTCACTAGCACAATAGCTTGTTTATATCCCATCCACCTCTTGAAATTGTCAGCAAACTTAGACTGCAAAACAGTCTCTCTTTTTCCTCTCGATATATTGAAGGAGCTATGTCACGATATTCTAAGTCATTTTCCCTAAGTACAAAATCACCTTCAAATTGAAGAAAAGCTGAAACAACCGTTTACTAAGGTAGAAAAAAATCTAAAGAGGAGATAATAAACCAAACAGAAAGAAGGATGGTGAGGATGGAGAAGATTAAGACGTATTGTGAATGGTGAACTTGAAAAAAAAAATGGCCCATTTTTTTCAAGATGCGCCAACCGTGGACGTATCTCCTTTGATGAGTAGCGCGAGAATGCCATGACGCGTGAATACGGACTATTTTGCAGTTTAAAACAAAGTATATCATACGGAAAATAAAGTAAAATTCTCACCGGTGCAACTTTTTCCATTTCCTGTAAATCCAGTTTTACAAGAACAAAGATGAGACCCTGGAACATTCTGACACCTGGCATTGACGTCACAGACGGAATCAGAAGCACTGCACTCGTCGACATCTAAAAGTAAAACACAATATACCATTTCCGAGTTGCCTTCTGCCTCTGTTTCAAAACGAGTCCAGGTGCATCATCTTTCATAAGAAAATGAGTTTTGCTTACACGTTATTGTCATGCATGTCCATCTCACTTACATATGAAAAGTTGTGCACCAGGAGAATCGGACAGAACTCATAAATATGTACACTATACTTGAGTGGCGAGAGAACTGTGGTAGTAAATTATGAACATTTGCAGCTCAGTGCAGACATTGTGCTCCTACCCGTGCAAGTTTTTCCATTTCCAGTAAATCCGGCTTTACAGGTACAAAGATAAGAGCCTCGAGTATTTTGACAGTTGGCATTGGCGTCACAAACTGAAACAGAAGCACTGCACTCATCAACGTCTGTGGGAAAATAAAGGAAACCTCGATTAATACACAATTAATATGGGAGCATTATAAATATATCATTAAATAAGATAACATCTGCTCATAGAGTAGCCTAATAACTGTCAAATTAGACGAATATTTAACAATTAGACTACGACTGAATCGCGCGGAAATATCGGACTGATACTTAGCCGACGAGGCCGTAGGCCGAGTTGGCTAAGTTCAGGCGATATTCCGCAAGATGAGCAGGATAATTGTTTTACAAATTGATAACACAACTAACAACTCTTTACTTTATCAGATACTTAGCCGGATGATATCAAAAACAGTAATACATTTATAAGCTACCTTCTTTCCTCATGTTACAGCGAGCGAGTACAGTCTTCCCAGGTATAATAGAATCAAACCAATATTTGCCGCTGACCGCTTGTCGTCCTTCACTCGCCTTGATCTCTTTACACGTTTCAGCGGGCAGCTTAGGAATGGAACCGAGAGGTATGGAAATCAAAAAGCCCTATTAGTTTCTTTTCAAGATTCAGTCGAAGCTCCTGTAAGCGGACACCGTCGGGAAGCCGAAAAAGTACGTGTCGCAAATTGAGCTGGCCGCTTACGGGAATGTGTAAATACAGAGTTTGTATGAGCT
>MU826631.1:0-12529 GCA_029204205.1 Desmophyllum pertusum
GAAAATAAAACAAAAGAATAGCCCTTTTCATGGTTTAAATAAACAATAGCCTCCATTTGGCGAGGAAATATGCCCGGATATTTTGTCCGCGGACATTATCTGTTCCGAGAAGCGAACAGTTTTCCGAGAGCGAAGCTCGAGGAAAACTGTGAGCTTCGAGGAACAGATCATGTCCAAGGACAAATATCCGAGCATATTTTTGAAGCCAAATGGAGGCTATTGTAGTTATTATCCTTCAAATATTTTTTCACTAGGCCGCTCTGTTTGCCGTGGAAGATCTCGGTCGGCCAAGCTGTTAAACATCAAAATAATTCTGTTGGCGTTCAAAAATATTTCTAGTCTGTTCAAAACAATCAGTTTTATTTAATTTAGCAATTTATTTGAGACAAAAACTGAACCTGCGAACGTGAAACGCAAATTTTCCAAACTGGGGAATATCACTTGGGGAATATCCTGCGTCACGTGACGTGTTTAGACCAATCGCGCGCGAGAAAAATATTTGATGGATTATAACTTGTGATATTTGCATAACAATACACTTGAACATAGAAGCGAGGCAATTTCGGGCACAAGCGGCAAAACATCGTGTTTTTCTTGAGCTCCTTCAACTCTTTTAGTATAAAAACAATTTTAAAATGTAGAAGAACTACAATTCTTTTAGTTTACGTTGTTTTTTAGGAAAAACTGTAAAAACGACTTGTCACTATTAATAAATAGTAGATTCGCATAAGCAACAGGGAGATCGGGTTACGATCTTTACGGCAAACTTTAACTAAAAGAGTTGTATATTTAGTTCTTCTCTGTTTTAAAACTATTTTTTATACTAACATATTTCAAGGAGCTCAAGAAAATCACGATGTTTTACAGCTTGTGCCCGAAATTGCCTCGCTTTATGTTTAGCTGTATTGTTATGCAAATATTTCAGGTTAACCGTGAAAAGGGCTATTCGAAAAGAAATCAAATCGAGGTTGAGGGATGAATAAATAATTTATTGTGTTTTATTCCCCTAAGCCTCGGAGCCAAGTGAGAATTTTAAATAATATATCGAAATTGGCTAATTCAGAAAGACCAATGTTTTCTGACACTTTGTACATCGGCAGATCAATGCTTTCATTCTATACCAGTTAATAATACAATGAACGATGGTATAGGCCCAGTCATAAGTGAACAAAAAAAGAATAGATCATCACTGTCATCGTCACCATCACATAAATGGTTACCATAGCAATGGTACGCTCTGACATCAGACTATTTTAGCTGTAAATGCTTATTACCAAGAAATAAGAATGGTGACCTCCATTGAATTATTATCAGTATGGTTATGTCAAGATTAAATTCTTGGTAAAGCTTTGGGAAATTCTCAGGAAGGGCTCAGTGCCACCTTAAAGTTTTGAAAAATTAACATGGCAGTTTTCGTTACACTGGGCCTACATTTCATACCATCATCTATGATAATAATCCTCAAGGAATGTAGCAGTACCCATCCCCAACCCCCGGGCGTTAAAACGAAGGTTCTACTTGGCCAAGTTTTAAATAAATGCCTTCGGCATTTAATTGAGAAAAATACAGTAATTTAATTTGAGTCCGGTCTTCCTCTCGTTTACGTCATAGATGCATTCATATTAAACTGTTAGCGAGATACATACACATCTACAAACAAAATAAAAGCTTTCAACACATACCATTAACACTAATCAACAAGTCCATCATATTGTAGGCTTTGCCTTGATCATCCTAATGAAACAAAAAACAACAACTGGAAATTAGTCATATGAAGAAGCATATGAAGTAGTACATGAGCATGATTGGAAGTTCAGCAGATATTTCCGATAGTCTCCCGAAGATTGCCGAAGACCACCCGATGTCTTTATTGCACTAATTTTGCTATTTATTTCAACTCTCTCTTAACGGACACCTCTATAAGACAGACACCTCCATAAGACGGACACCTGGACACCCTGCACGGTCTTTTTCAGTCATTTTACTGTATCTAGTAACCTTCTCTATAAAGCCGGACAACCTTTCTAAGACGGACAGTTTTTTGCTGGTCCCAGATGGTGTCTTGTCTTAGAGAGAAGTGACTGTAATGCGCATGATTCCTAATTAAAATTAAGGATTAATAATCACTTGTGTTTTCATAATTTGCAATAATTATTATTGCCCTCGTCACTACACGACTCAGGCAATTTCTCTGCAAAGTTCTGAAACAATGCAGTGATATTAATCCTTAATTTTACCATCGGCCCCATGCGATTAGAATGTACCAATACTAATTTGAAACTGGTCTTCCTATTGTTTACATCATGGATTATTTTCTTATTAACCAAGCGGTGTAGGTCTGTATGGGGGAATCCTGACCAAGGTTGTGTCAGTACACACAAGACCTCATGCAGCCGAACGTCAGTTGAGGGTCTGTAGCAAGATCGAGGTCACAGATTCCACAATACAGACCGACCAAGCTCGGTCAAAGTGAGCTGTTTATTATATGATGAAAACCGAACACGAAATAAAATAATGACACCATATATTATTTTATTTATTTTTTAGAAACAACAATCTTGTAGGCAAGGCTTGAGGCAAACATGCATTTAGACTACTCTTTTTTTGGCGGGCTTTTTTTTTTTTTGCTGTACGTGTGTTGTTGTTCGTAAAAATACTGACAACAAACCTACTATAGTTTTTCTTTATTTACATTTAAACAATTAGAAAAATGTTGCGGTGTTAGTTCGGGTACCTAGAATGGAAGAATATTGAACATCATGTGCGCAATATCCGATCTTTTAATCCAATCAAATTTGACGGAGTGTTGGATAGCGTCCAGACCCCAAGGAGTCAAGGGTGCTACACACGTTACTATATTAAACTGTATGCCTAGATACATACACTATCTACAAACAAAATAAAAGCTTTTTTTCACAAAAAAACACGTTTTTACGCATTAACACTAATCAACAAGTCGCATCAACAGTCTGTACTGCGGCATGCTCCTATTTCTTTGTAGGCTTTTGCCTTGATCCATCCTAATGAAACAAAAACAGGAAATTAGTCATATCAAGCAGCATGGTCTGCGTGTGTATGGTCAGAAAACAAGCCCTGAAGGCATCAGAAAGAAGAGAAAGGTGGCACAGACGACTTACAGCCATTTGCAAAATTTTTTTTTTCATGACCACGGAAGTGGCTATGCCCACTCTTACGCAATACACTCTTCTGTCTCTCGGCCACGACCGCAGAGGTGGCTTGAAAATAATTTTCAGGAAATTACAGTATTATTTTATATATGGGGCAAGCCAATATGGCGGCCATAAAATTTGTACAATCTTAAGCCATCAATATCCATTAACGCTTTCACTCTCAAAGTTCTTTAGATTATCACTTCTAAATTGTTATCACATCTGAAAATTTAAAACTGGAAGAGATTATTGTAAACTTACCATGAACAAAATGTTTCTTGTTCATCACGGAAGCGGATCAGTCAATGACTCGTACCATGGCAACTGCAGAAAGAATAAAAACTGTCATCAAAATAAACTCATGAACAGTTCGTTTGTTAATCGTTATAACTGCTTGGGCCTACATGATAATCATCATCCTATTATTTCAGCTAATTTCAGTCTATGATAATAAAATTCTCAAGGAATGTTAGCAGGTGCCACCGTACCCATCGATCTCCCCGGGTGTTTAGCTATCTTTGTCATGCGAATTTTGAATATTAAGATTTTATATTTGAGTCTGGTCTTCCTGTTGTCTGGATACCTATAACACATTCGCTAACAAACAATCACGTACCATTAACACTAACCAACAAGTCCATCAACACTTTGTACTGCACAAGCTCCTTTTCTTTTTAGGCTTTTGCCTTGATCATCCTAATGAAACAAAACCAGCAAATTAGGGGCCGATTACATGGCAAATTTTCAACCAATTTCCAGCCCGGTATGGTGGCTGGAATTTTGTTGCGATAATAAAATTATGATGAATTTCAGCCCGGAAGCTGAAATATAAGCCTGTGCGCCAATGAGGCAAAAAACAACAACAACCAAAGGATCCATTCTTAACATCAAATAAGATTTTTGGAGTGATTTTAAAATACCCGGCAACTTATTTACATATTGGCTGCACGATTGTAGAAGAAAAGGATCTAGCTACCATTTTTATTCAATGACATGCAAATAAGTTGCCGGGTATTCTACAATTTAGCCAAAAACACATTATTACTGGTCATGCCAAGTTCACGTTTTAGCTCGGGCTGAAATTCCATTCTGATTACAAAGGCTTTTTCTGTTTTGACCAGGCTGAAAATTCCAGCCCAGCTGGGCTGAAACCTTCTCCATGTAATTGCCAACTTCATTTCAAGAGGATTTGCTTCAGAAGCCGGGCTGAAATCTCAGCCCCCCTTACCGCCATCTCCACTCTAACAAAAAAAATATGCCTAAGTCCCCCGAAGCAGTGCTACTGAAAGGGGAACCAAATTGGAGGAAATGTTTATTGTAATATATGAGGAGAAGCAAAATCAGCCAACAAAAAAGAACACGTCTTCATTATGGATCAGAATTCAAGCGAAAAACAGCCACGGAAAACACATTTTTATAATCGTGCATAGATGTGAATTCCTTGACAGCGTGCTTTTTTATTGTTAATAATCCCCTTAGCAACTATTTGAATACTACTGCGCACACTCGGTTTGCCCCGGCACCGGTATGTCATGGTGGCCAAATCCATTTATAAGGCCAGTTTGCTTACCCCCACCCCCCCCTATATTTGAAAAGAAAAAAAAATTGCCCGCACGATTGAGTATTTTGGGCGCCATATTTTTGGTGGGAGAATTTGACAATTTTAAACTGATGTTAATAATAAGACAATTAAACTGGAAAACATTAACAGCACTGTAAATATCATATTAATGAAATAAATTTATCAAAGTTTAGAAGTCCAAACTACGATGTCGAGAAAATACAACTTGTACATAATAACTTCAACTTGTTGATGGCAAACTAGTGACGAAATGGCTTAGGCCAAGTTCAGATGTCGTACTTCACATAAGCCGAATCGAATTTGATGAATTAAGTTCATGTGTATTACGGCATCTTAATCAATTCAGAACGGCTGATTGAATTCGGATCCGGCTCAGCCATTCTTCCCGCCTAGCTCAGCCGGGAATAACGGCGGTGGTCCGGCTTTGATTCAGACGCTGAACTTCACATGAGCCGAAACAAATGCATGAATTATTATAATGCATTTTTCAATATAACAGCAATTTTCCCCCTATTAAATTAAGTTCGGCTGAATTAAGCTCGGCGTCTGAATCAATTCAGTCGGTCTAAATTAATTTGGGTCAGCATAAAATTCGAATTCAATTCGGCTCATGTAAAGTACGGCATCTGAACTGGGCCTTAGGATCTTGTCCACAGTGGATTCAAAATCAAAAATCGTTTGTATTCCTCCTTATTCTATGTTGAGTACAATTTATTCAATGTGTATTTTCAGCTACCTTAGCTAAAATGGCAACAGATTTTCAGTGATTCATCTTCTTCAATCTGTTTGAATTTTCCACTGTCACTGGAGATTCTGAAAGAAAAAGCGAAAACGAGAATTATTACTAGTAAACGCCAGAGAGAGTTAGATACAGTAAAATGTATAAAAAAAACCCAAACGTTTTCAACTATTTAGTCATCTTCAGGGTAATATTAATGATTTATTTTTTTTCTCAGTGCGCGAGCGGGCGGTATCCTGCGAATCCCTGCAATCTGATTGGTTCCGGGAGCGGGCGGTATTCTCCTATCTCTGACCACGGTCACGGTAACCGAGGCTTCACGGACCGTTTCAGCAACGCGCGAAGGTAGAAAATTTCGCTTAGGCTTTTTAAAACTGCCAGAATGCGTTTAATACTGTAAGACCAACAAAAAACATATTAATCAAGCCAATATTGGTCCCGGGAGCGGGAAAAATTGCCCGTGAACCCGGCGGAGACCCGCGGAATCGTAGCGTAGGCATGCGCTACAAGCGAAAAAATTTTAATTCAGCATCGTGTGAAGGTCGATGCGAAGAAGCTTTTTTACTGAATTTTCTCGCATTATTTTTGCTCTCTTATCGTTGTCAAGTGAATGGAGAACTACGCAGTGGAATTAAAGAGCTTGCATTTCTTCAAAAAGGCGAGTAGTCATTTGATTTTAACCGACAGAATTTAGTTTTTAGTCAAGTTTGTTGTTTCGTTTTTGGAAATCAGTTTTCACGTTCAAACTTGCGGGTTTTAAATTACAATTCACCGTGTTTAGACTCAATTCCTTTCGTTTTAATTGTTTGCTTTTCGTTTCTCTGTTTTCCTAAACAAACCTTCCGTTAATTTTCATTCAAGAAATAACTTTTGTGGCTACCGGTATTCCCGTTTATAATTCTCGGCACGTATCAATTTTATGCCGTCGGCTTTGAAAGATCGAGCTTATGCAGGCGAAGTTTGTCAGGGTTTCGCATAAAATGAAAACTGCAAATTGCCAGCGAATGGCAAAAATCAGATTTTATCATGTGAAATAAAATTGTAGTATACGTAAAGACTGTAACTGGGAACAGTTTTTGCTCGAAAAAATGCTTTTCATGATATTTGTTTACGGCAAGAGTGATGTATGGAAGATTGCCGAAGATTGTCGTAGAATTTGACGGCGGCTTTGAATGGTTTTTTGTGAAAATGGAAATAGCTTCTCGTTTCAGCTGCTTTGTGATGAAATGCCGCTCTAGTTTCCATTTCTGTAATTACATATTTGTGGTTGTAAAAATTAATCGTCCTGAGTTTCTTGTTACTTGGGTTATTTATTCGGTAGTCTTCTGAGCTACATGTACTAGCGCGCGTGAAAAACAGATTTTGCAAAACAAGCCTGAGATTTCAGTATTTCTTTATCAAATTCAAACAAAGTACGAAAAAAATAAAAAGGTTATTGGCCGGCCTAGGTCGGTCCGTATTGAGAAAAACTGTGGCCCCTTGGTCTTGAGTACGGCCCTCGGCCTAACGGCCTCGGGCCTTACTCAAGACCACGGGCACAGTTTTTTCTCAATACGGACCTCCCGGCCGGCCAATAACCTCTATGTATTTTTAGGCACTGTTATTTGCCAAGCTGTATATTTAGGCAATGTTATCTGCTGTTGATCTCAGTATCAAAGTCGAGCTGAAAAACCAAATGCTCAGAGATGCAAGATAAATATCTGCAAGAGACTAAATCAACAAATTTCAAATTCAAATTTATATGCCCAAGCTGAAATTTTTTTTATCTAATTTATTTGTTTTGTGATGGCCTAAATATATCATTCAATAAAAAATTAAAAAGTTTTGTGATGAATGTAGACAAGCGCATGCCTAACAACGAAATGTGGACACCTGCCAGTGTGCCTTACAAAATCAGCCGTATAACCAGATATACAAGGAATAGATGTAAAGAAAACAAACAGGCCCCAAGCTAGGCAAAATTTTACATTTCTTTACAGTATGGTGGATAGGAAGCCATAACCGGATCCAGTTGGCTTAATGTGTTTCTTAAACTCAAGGTATTGATTGGTTACGTGTGTCGAAAATCGCCATTTTTGAAGACTACTCCAGCAACGCTACAGCATAATCCGTTAGACGTCATTCCGTCCATTTAATGCTTCCCGCCAATTCAGGTTGGACGGAATGACTTCATTCACGACTCTAAAACCCTGCTGGCCAGGTTGCTGGGAGTAGCCTTCAAAATTGGCGCCGTGCTTAGTCCAAATTTTTGCAAAATAATTCTGCTTGGCATTCAAAAATATTTCTAGTCCTGTTCAAAACAATCAGTTTCTATTTAATTTAGTCAAATTTTATTTGAGGACGAAAACTGAACCTGCGAACGTGAAACGCAAAGTTTGCAAGAAACTGGGGAATATCAAGTTGGGGAATATCACCCGGATATTCCCCAGTTTTGGCTACCAGTAGTCCTCCGAGTTAGCCGCGGAATCCAACATGAAAGCGCTGAAAGAAACTGAAACGCGCTCCACGCAGAGCCATACAAAACCCTGCTCCTGTCTCCCAATCACGCGAAATGTGTTTGTGTATTTGCTTATTGTATATAATATTGACTCTATTACGGTATTGGTTTTGCAGTATTCAATAATTGAAAACGGGCGCTCTTTTTAGAAATTTTATTTTTTGTTGATTCAGACCATATTCAACGATGGCCCCTTGTCATATATAGGGAAGATATGGCCTTGAACAGTCCAGTGTCATGGACGCTGAGACGATCGGAGAAGGTAAAGTTTTAACAATTTGCAATCCTGATTGCAAATTATAACCGATAATTCAATTCTACTGATTGTATTTTTTTTTTTTTTATCTATCAATCTTAAATCTTACACTTTTGTTCACTATATTTCATTTGCAATCAAACACAAAAAGTGGCAACCGTTATCTTTTATTATTGTAACATTTTTTTCTTCCAATGCCTATATTTTTTCTAATGCAGTTAAAATGTTAATTTAACGGAAGTTAACAACAAGAGCGGTCCAGTGCTCACTTGGGAAGGTTCAACGGTATTTGGCATGTGCGCATGTGCTATGATTCCATGTGCTGTTTTTTTTCCTCTTCTCGCTTCACTTGGATATTGATAACTTTATTAATTCATACAATCTGAGATCACTACCTGGAAGGTCTACATGGTGGCGAGGATCTGGGAGGTCTATTAAATTAGTTTTGGCATAATAGAACAGCGCTATGACACTTAGGTCAATGGTTATGGTCGCATGAGGGTCATATGCTTATGAACCAAGGCCTAAAGAATGTACCACGATAGTCCACAAGATAACCTTAAACCAATGAGATAACTACAAGTATCGCATACTTGCGAACTATAATTCCAGGTTATAGCTCCTACAGTATCACGTTTGTCAATATAGGCAAGGAGTAGCAACTGCAACCTTTATAGTCCTTAAGCAATCAGCATTATATTTTGTACTCTCAAACGTTTTAATTTTGAGTATCATGGCCATGAGCAGTGAATTCTTAAGCGATATGGATATCAAAGAAAGCGAATAGCGAAATGCCCTGGGTGTAAAACACCAATCGAAGAACATCAGTGGGGCATCCCATTGAAATTTTGTGAAGGATTCGAAAAGTGGCTCCCCAAAGAAGGAGATTAGAAGGCGCTAACCGCCGACATGAGGAAAGAATAAACGTAATGGTTAGCTACTTTCCGAGGGAATTGAAATCCCTCGAGCTAGAGGAGCAGCTTTCAATCGCGTAGACAGAAAGTTCGAACAACTTTACAACAGTATGGCGTCGCTATCGAACGAATCCCTAATCGGCTCTCGCCTTCCATCTAGCTACAGCAAAACGCCGGCCGTTTAAGCCATGCTTTTGTTAGAGCATTTTCCAACTCTGATCCGTTGATTTATCAAAGACATCCTCTTGCGTGAAAAGTGATGACGTCACAAGTTGTACAAGTCTGTGGTCTCTTCTTGGCCGTTTATGGCCGGTTTAGTTGTCAATGTGTTAAAGTACCCTTGTGATCAAATTCTTATTACCACTCCAGGTCATTGCATTGCTTGTCCTTCACTCGTATACAACAGACGCAGATTTGCCTTTTTCAGATCTCTGACCAATTTTAAAAAAGAAAAACAAACCACCCCCCCCACAACACTACAGCAACAACCATCACCATACTATGTTCCAGGATAATAATTTTCAGTCAACAAAATATCCTTTCAAATCCTTACCCAATTTTGAACAACGTTCTTGAACAAAGAACAAAACAAGCAGCCAAACTCATGCAGACCTTGCCAAGCCAGAGGAAAACAAAACCCACCACCTTAAAACTGCGCAAAGCGAAAACATAATCAAAAACATCCGCTTAAAAGGACACGCTACAGCCATAATGGAAGAGTGTTTTAAGTGGCACCAGGAGGAGCCATTCCTGTACAAGCTGCTGTTAACCAGTGCGAATAATAGGTCTTTCGTGTGTACAGGGACACTCTCAAATTTTTGACACTTTGAATTTTTTTTTTTTTTTTTTTTGACAATTTCCTACACATTAGTGGTATACTAGTGCCTTAATTCTGTAAATGATAAGCGGTTTCTTTAGTACACTTTTATACTGTGATACTTATCCAATGTCTGTCTGTCTACTCTATTTGGCACGGATAAATTGTAGTTCATTTCCTAATTAAATAATCAGAATCGATCTTCAAACCTAGATTGTACTCTGGTTTGAGCGAAAGTTCAGGTTGAAGCCCTAAGCCTACCGCGACTATAATGTACAATATATATCACCCAGAAAGAAGTGTAAGGAAGCTGTCTTACGATTGCCCTTTTAAAAAACTTCAGTTCACCTCATACAATAATGACAGTTTTCACTACTTTTTTCTATATTTCCAACTGGTGAAAATCCCTACCCGTTTACGTTTATATTACCTCCAGCCATGCAAAAGGTACCCCTTTCTGGCAGAGCCGTTATATTGGAGATACACCCCCCCCCCCCCCCCCCCCCTCATGGAGGTGTAGGGTGAGGTTAACATGTTTTAAATGTATAAAATTATGTCCATAGAGATATCCGGGGAAATAGAGGTCGGAGGCAATGGAAAGTAATGGAGTGGATGGAGATGGAGCACGGCCAGTGGAGTCGCCTGGAATTGACAGAAATGGTAAAGAGTAGACTTTTTGAATGATTGTTAAAAAATCATATGAATAATAGATTTAAATGTATTATCCCTTTTAATCACTGGATTTAATAGTCTGTATGCGTTTAAATCTCTAAGGAGGAAGACGACGACAAGGTCGAGGATATGCGCAAACATAGAAAAGTGATGCATTAACTCAGAGCTTGCCCTTGGCTTGTTGCAGGTTCCAAGGTATAGGATCTGCAACATCTGGAATCAGGAACCCTTGTAGAACTTGGACTCACATTTATTCTTCAATTTATTCTCACTGATTGATATTTTTTCTATCAATCATAAATCTTACACTTTTTTCTGATGTTCAACATATATTTCATGTCAATCAAACACAAAAGTGCAACCTTGTATCCTATATTTATTATTGTAACATTTTTTTCTTCCAATGCTATTTTTACTTTTTAATTCGTACTGTCATTCATTAATGTAATGTGTTCTTAACACAGAAACTATTAATCTACCAACCTTTTAAGGCACCTGCTCTTGATCACTATGATCACTGCTTTAGATTTAGAGAAGAGAAAGAGAGCCGAAAGAAGACGCAAGAATGGGAAGTAATTAAAGATAAGGATTGGGAAGAGCCAAAGGAAGAGGACAGGGCCAAAAGACAAAAAGAAGACACAAGAATAGGAACCATGTAAAGATACAGTCATGCAAGAAAAGAATATCGGAAGAGCCAGGAAGAGACAGCGGGCAAAAGAAAAAAAGAAGACAGCACTGCAGCTAACAGGCATGTCCACCCAACTTGGCATTCTGTTCAAATTTTCTTTGAAGAAACTGTGGACAAGTCCATCCAAAGGATCAATATCTGCCAGCCTATTTTCTAAACGTACTTTGTGATGGAGTATATCAAGACAAGACTGCCAGAAATAGATCGCCCACTAACTATTCACATGTATGATCAACAATGTTAGATTTATATGATCCTTTGAATCTTATGAATCAAAGTACAGCTTTTCGTATAATTTAAAATACATTTTTATCCTCCAGCACAGCCTTCATTATCTCGAGTCCAAAAATCAAGTATAATTGTTCAATGCGTACAGTCCAAGATTGAAAAAAAAAAAAAAAAAGGGGGGGGAGGGGGGGGCCCAATTTTTTTGAACCCACCAACAGCTCAAACAAAGTCGTACACAGTAAGTGTACCTTTATACCAGAACATTTTGTATTTTTAGACCAAACAGTTCCTGTAAGTCTCTTCAAAAAGAAATTTTTTAAAGCTCTTGAGAAAAGTGGCAGAGTGGTGGAGGGGGTCTTCCCAAGGAATCCACTGTGCCGCCCACTATGGGTAGGGCTGTTACTGGCAAGCTTCAAGAAGAATTGTCGCAGTACCCCCCCCCACACGTATGTTGTCGCTGCCGATGCCTTGTTCCACTAACAAACAGTGAGGCCTCCAGGTCGTCGGTGCCTGGGTATAATTATGGACTCCACATTTACGTAAGGAAGCAGCAGCCGACAGGTTTGAAGGACTGCTTGAATATGAAAACAGCAAAAAGTTTTAAAGAAGAAAGGAATGATTTTACTCTGTTGTACAACAAGAGTAGAGACCAGGCTATGAAAGTTAGTTCATTATTATCAAGACCACTTCCCCTCCTTTATACACATCCGGCAAACCAAAGATTTACATTGGAATAATGGAGCATAATTTCAAAACAAGATACAATAACCAAAAGCTTTCTTTCAACCGTCCTTTCAAAATTAATCTGGGACCTAAAGAACAATGGCACGCACTGATTACTCAATCAAATGGTCCATTATCAAATAAGCAAGTCCGTACAAAGGAAATCTGTCATGCTGCAATTTGTGCTTATCAGAAACACTCTGTATCTCTGTATCTTCCCTTACTAACAATTTTTGAGAAAAA
>MU826632.1:0-12517 GCA_029204205.1 Desmophyllum pertusum
TTCTCCGGCTTCCGGAGCATGATGCAATATATTACATCAGGCAGTCACGTTTTTCGTCACGCAGGTTCGTGTGTTGACTCTTAGGATTTGGACAGGCGTGCCCTGTGCACCTCAGAGGTTCCAGTGACCGCGGAGGATTGTTTTCGTTTGTCGTTTGTGTTCAAGAGTGTAGAGCTGTTTCCATTGTAAAGAAACAAGCGAAATATTTAATTAGACAAGGGAAAATAACCTCAACTACTCGAGAAGAGCCCATACAGAGCAGGAAATGGAGGGGTCCGTCAAGGGGCGGTCCTGTCACCGAAGTAACGAAAGGTTAAATTTATAATTTTCTTATATTTTTTATATTTATCAGTCAAACATGTTCGTATATGCTGAAGTCTCGCTCATTTTTAGGGGTGCAACCTCAGAGTACAGTGACGACGAGGGGGAGTCGGGGGAGGAGGAGAGGAGATAGATTTGTTGTTTCACCCATTATTAAGGTAAGCGGCCCGCTGGTAAACTACTTTAGGAGTTCTTTTTTGTTTTCTTGTGAAAGGGGACATCGTTTTTTCCTGACCTGAGTCACTCATTTTCGGTCGGACAAAACAAAAATGAGGTTCGTACCATCATATTAACAGTACTGCTTTTGATAAATCGAACCCTGCTAATTCTAACGCTGTTGTCACCGCCAGAGTTAAACTACTGTACATGTAGTTGAGTTTTTGCGTTTAGAATAAAACTTGTTAGCGTTTGCGTTGGAAGGCAAAAAAAAAATTGTCCGGACATTATGTGTCTGACCAAAGTTGGTATTTCAATCGTGACATTGGCAAATTGTTTGTTCGGTCCATTGTCCCGATGGACCGACTCGTTCCCCCCACGACCGATTTATTTAGTAGCGCCCTTTGCATGTAATAGTCGCCTCTGTGAAAGTGTCTCTTTTTGCAATAATCATATGCTTTGGTTCACACAAATCAAATGATTGCTCCCTAAACAAAACCTAAACTGTTAACTCAACTCCTCTGACTTAAACCAGCTGACCTAGAGGCTTATGGCAGTGCAAATAACCCCTTGTAAACAATACAGTCTAAAACCAATATGGCGTAATCAGGGCCAGCGTCTATTCTTTCTCCCTTGACTCCCTCCCCAGGGTTAGAGGAGGGCCTGATCGCTAGGTTCCAGTACCAGTAATCAAAGCATCATTGACTATTTTAAACGTCATGCACCATCCCGCCTTCTTTGTTTAGAGTCTTATTTCCAAATGCTTAGCCACCTTCTAATGCTTATTTTCTGACTCCCTTCCAATACATATTGAATGATGCTTTAGCAGGTGGGTGACTACAGACCTTCTTGTATGCTTGTTATTTTGAAGGGTTCACATGTATGACCTGACTTATGAAATGCGGTTTGATGCAGGGATACCGAATGCCTATTTGGAATTGGATGTCGCCGTCAACACTGTCTGCAGAAAAGAATCAGAAAATACTGGAATTGGAGAGAAGAGAAACATCCAAGGTTTATGTCGCAACAGTGGGCCGTCCTTCATTAGCAGCCAGCCATCTTAGGCACAAAAGGAGAGCATACCTGATGATGAGAAAGGAATCTACACTGGAGCCAGGAACAGCAGTGCTTGGCTGTCTGTTTCATTAGGAATCCACAACAGCCGAGTGCTGAAGAGAGTAACGCCGCAGGCTTACACAGGGTCCTGTTTGGGATCACGGAGTGGATCAGCTTATAAAGTAAGAAGCTACAGGAATTTTACGATTACAAATACAATTTCTTCCCAACACAGCCATTGTTTGTTTAGTTGACGTTTTCGACCAGTGTCACTGATCATCTTCAGAGTAGGCTCATCCTTAGCTGCGTGGAGTTTGACTCTCCTTCGACCAGTTTAAACCGGCTTTCACTCCAAAGTGTGCTAAGTTCAATTCAAACGGAGGATGAAATCTTGAATTTCCGTTTGTAAAATTGTCAAAAAACAAACAGTACCACATGACAGTACTGCTCAATAGCTTTCATTTGAATGGTCACACACTAGGGTTTCATCAACAGACTCAAAAGTTAGAACCACCTTGTACAGCATATTAAACAGTACTACATGAAAGTACTGTTCAATAGCTTTCATTTGAATAGTCACACACTAGGGTTTCATCCACAGACTTAAAAGTTAGAACCACATTGTACAGCATAATAAACAGTACCACATGAAAGAACTGCTCAATAGCTTTTTTTTGAATGGCCACACGCTAGGGTTTCATCCACAGACTTAAATGTTAGAACCACCTTGTACAACATAAACAGTACTACTGAAACTACTGCTCAATAGCTTTCATTTGAATGGTCACACACTAGGGTTTCATCCACAGACTTAAAAGTTAGAACCACCGTGTACAGCATAATAAAACAGTACCACATGAAAGTACTGCTCAATAGCTTTCATTTGAATGGTCACACACTAGGGTTTCATCCACACAGGCATGATGATGTTAGTGACCTTGACCAGTAAACTCCTTATAATTTTTTAATGTTCTTAATCCTAGGGATGTATTTCATGTTCCGTCCATTGTCGCCATAGCAACAACAGCTGCTGTTCTTCTGTTAAACTGTAACAGTCGAGAGCCACTTTATATTCTGGATTTCCAAGGTGAGCGAAATACATCTAGATACAAAATCCTGTTATGTTTTGAAACATCTTGTGTGAACAAACAAAATAGTTTATATTTTGCTTCTTGATTGTTTCAGAACCTGTTTTGTCCAGCAATGAGTTGGATGACGTACAATACAATATATCTACACCAGGGTCATTTGCCTTCGCTGAGAGACCAAACGGCAGTGTAAGTTTAAAGACAGAAAACAACAGATTTCAGTTGAGAGTGGTTTTCAAATGAGTGTTTTTAAACCAAAACCAAAGCAATTACAATGGCCATGCAATCATAACAAACGTAAAGAAGTCACTGACGTCAACACAATGAACCAATGAGATCTCGAAACAAATGCACGTGACCGGCGCCAAGCGCGGGAAAACGCGTGCGACCAAGTCGCGATTGGTTTTGGTATTGCATCTGATTGGTTGAGTAGGTTTTTTTTAAACCAATCACAAAGCGTAATGCAAAACCAATGTAATTTCGGGTTACTTTTGACACTCAATTGAAAACCGCTCTATAACAATGTAATAAACCTGAACAAGCAATGCTTAAAATAATAGTTGTTGAGTCTCAGTTCAAGCTAAGGCTAACTTGATCTCACTAATGCAGAGCTATATACATGTTATTGAGATGTAGCATATGTTCTGCAACCCTGTCTTTAGTTAGGAATATTTTGTCAACAAAAGTGATTATTCAAACATAATGTAAAGCCTTCTCTACAATGAATTACTGTTCATCCTACAACACTTTTTCACGAGAAACTAATAAAGCTCTCATCATTCCATTCAGGCGTCCCGTTGCTGCAACCTCGTTCCCAGGGTCTCTCTTCTTCCCGCCAAAAGCGATTGAACAGAGTTCGTCGCTTTTGGCGGGAAGAAGAGAGACCCTGGGAACGAGGTTGCCGTTGCTGTACAGTTATCGCCAGTTTCGAGTTTTAAGGATGGTCCTTCGAGCTGCTTTTGAATTTTATCTCGTTTCAGGTTACGTGTCTAATTGGCAGCTTGTTTCAAAATACTGTCAACGTTGTCAATCTCCGAATGCCGACAACTAACAAGAAAGGGGAGAATACATCAGAGGTAAATGAAATGCTGACAGTGAAAAACATCTTTATAAGTGACCTTTACCACGCTGTTGCACAGGACAATTAACGACGATTTTTAACGCAACAAACCAAAGCAATTACAACGAGCAATCACAACAAACGTAAACAACACAATGAACCAATGAGAACTCGAAGTAAATACACTCGGCGCCAAGCGCGGGAAACAACGCGTGCGCCCACAAGTCGCGATTCGTTTTGGTTTTGCATCTGATTGGTTGAGAAGATGGCGCGAGTATTTTAAACCAATCACAGAGCGTAGTTTATGGCGCGCACATTTTGTTGCGGCAACACGTTTCAGGTTTTTGAAAGCAATTCATAAACATGCAGCACATTGCCGCTTCCAAGACTAGTACATGGTCATGCGGATAATTTTTAAAATGTTTTCTTTTCTGTTTGGTACCTTTTCAGGTCCTATCTCAGAGGTTCTCTCGGTCTGTAGGTCTGAGTTCCCATGGTAACCAGGATGAGGAGTTGTCAGCCATAAGAGGCGCAGAGATGGCAACAAACACCATAACTGTTCTCTCTAGAGTATGGTTACTATCAAAATAAATAAATAAAAATAAATCGACTTTGTTTAACGAGGGTAACACTTAACAGCCTTACCACTGGACAATCCTGTGGCCTTCGGATTCCAGATTGAATTGGAATTTTGAAATGTTGGTTTTTGTGGAGGGAGGAAAACCGGAGAGCCCGGAGAAAAACCCTCAGAGCAAGGATGAGAACCAACAACATCCTCAACCCACATATGACTTCGGTTGGAATCGAACCCAGGCCACATTGGTGGGAGGCGAGCGCTCTCACCAATGCGCCATCCTGCTCCTCAGTCTCTATATATTACTATTAATAGTTACAAGTGTTATAACATCTGATTTCTCCTTATAGATACCAGGATAGGATGATCTAAGAGAAGGATTCCTCATGCCCCATGATAATTTTTGAAATCCATTAATTGTTTTGCGCCATGCTGTGAAAGTTATTTTTATTTCCTTCTGATCGAGGCTCCGATATCACGTTACTCGAACTGACCATCAGTAGCCGCTATTGAAATACAGTTGAACCTCTCCACAACGGCCACCCTGGTGCAGAATTATCTGGCCGTTGTAGCGAGGTGGCTGTTGTAGGGAGGTTTCAATAAGAGTAAAGTGTATGGATCGGCACACGGTCGGGACGAAAAATTCTGGCTGTTGTTAGAGAGGTGGCGGTTATAGAGAGGTGGTCGTTGTAGAGAGGTGGCCGTTGTAGAGAGGTGGCCGTTGTAGAGAGGTGGTCGTTTATAAAGAGGTGGCCGTTAGTGGAGTGAATTATCATTGGAAGAGACCCATGTGTATGGGGGATGCTTCTCTTAGATCATCCTCTCTTGTCAATACATATTCAAGAGAAGTTCGACTTGTTTTTGTTTTTCAGTTACTCCCTCCTCTGTAGTAACTCACCTTGAAAAGGCAAGGAGCTGGGTACTACAAAACAAGCAACCCAAACAAACAAACAGCAAGAAAAAGTCATCCGCATAGTAAAGGTGGATTAGGCATATGTTTATTACCTGATATTTTTGGTGTTTACGTCTCTACATGACACAACATAAAAATAATAAAGGTTCATTAACTACGCACCGTCCTGAAAGTCAACAATTTTGGCGTATATTACATTATTCCTACGGTTTATCAAGAAGACACAGGACGAGCTTTTCATCAAATTTTTGTGATATCTTTTACTAGACTTTTTAAAGGAGTTTTATTACTTTTGGTTTCCTTCTATAGTCACATTTTATGTTTCTCTTTACGAATGCTAAACGATCTTTTTTATTCGATGTTTTAGGCGTAAAAACAGGCGTTCGTGATCAGCCTCTCACATTCCACTCAAAAGTCAAATCATCAGGCTACTCCGCTGCGGCACCAAGGTATAAGCTTACATTGTGTGTTTTTGTTCTTAACGTGATTTCAGTATTTGGTTTTGTCGTCCGTCCGTTGGAAAAATATAATTCGCCAGAGTAATTCAATTCCCACCAGGAGTGGACAGTACTACAGTCGAACCTCCACTAACGGGCCACCTCTCTCTATAACAGCCACCTCTCTACAACAGCCAGGATTTTTCGTCACAACCTTGCGCCGATCCATACACTTAACTCTTATTGAAAACCTCCCTACAACGGCCACCTCTCTACAATGGCCAGATAATTCTGCACCATGGTGGCCGTTGTGGAGAGGTTTCAACTGCATTTCTCTAACCTCTTTGCGATACATTGGTTTGTTTTCTAGGGCCAAAATGTTTTCACCAAACACGAGCGTTTCAAAGCCGAAACCTTCAACAGTTCCCCTTGAAAAAGGCAACGTCCACAGGCTCAAGCTCCGGGTAAGTTTAGTACTGGCTCATTTATTTTAGAAAAATTCAATTCGTATTTCTTGCATGTTGGGGACGTGGCCGAGTGAACTTCTGGCGGTTCTGAATTCAAATTCACCTCTCACCACAAGCTGTCAGGAATTGTAAATTAAAGTCCGTCTACCAAGCCTAGTGGCTTATCAGGCCGGCGCTTAACCATAGCATGAAGCGACTAGGAGTAAATATTGCTACTCCCCTGGATGGGATGCTAGTCCATCGCAGCAGATTACCCCCCAGCATTTTTGTCAAGTTGCCCTGACAATTCGCCGGTACCCATTTTACTTGGTACTTCTCTTGCCCAAGAACACAACACACTGACCCCGGCCAGGGCTCGAACCCGGACCGCTCGATCCGGAGTCCAACGCGCTAACCATTAGGCCACCGCACGGTATTATGGGGGTTATATTATTGTAAATAAAAATCTAGATTTAACATTTTATGAATTTTAAACGATTTGTTGTCGAAGGGCTTCATTGAAGGAATACCCTATAGACAGTGAAGCACCAACTAACCTGCATGATAAAATACCGCTCACTGAACAGCCCACATCTATCAACAGCGTCGTGTTTGCAGGTACGGCTTTGAAAGTGTGCTTTACGTTTAGAATTCAGAGTTCAGAGGTATTCGATATATCACGTTTCTTCCTGACTCTCTTGTTTCATGGCCGAAACGATTCTCTATGTTCACTTAAGTGTCTTAAAGGAGCTACGTCACGGATGGCGTATCTTGAAAAAATTGGCCAATTTTTTCAAGTTCGCCGTTCGCAATCCTTCTTAATCTTCTCCATCCTCAAACCATCCTTGTTCCTGTTTGTTTTATTATCACCTCTTTGGTGTTTCTCTACTGTAGTACACTATTATTTTGAGGCTTTCTTCAGTTTGAAGGTGATTTTGCACTTCCGCAAAAATGACTTAAAATATCGTGACATAGCTCCTTTAAAACTATAACCAAAGTAGTTGCAATGACCATTCACGTCAAATGAAATCAACGCAATGAATCAATGAGAAACTCAAAGGAAATACACGTAACCGGCGCCAAGCGCGGGAAAACACGTGCGACCAAGTCGCGATTGGTGTGGGTTTTGCAGTGATTGGTTGAAAAGGTGGTGCGATTTTTTTAAACCAAATATGGCACTGCACATCAACCGACATTCACGAAAACAGCAGACGATGAAAACAACATTATAAGAGTTGTTTCTGCTAAGTATTTGTGATTGTTTTTCATGGCTTTTGTTTATCAACAGGGGATGGAAAGCATATCGCTTGTGCCTTGGCTAACAGAAGTGCTTACATGCTGAGACCTCCACCTTCAAGCAAAGAGAGACAGTGTTTACTGGTTAGAATGCCTTTTGTTTAATTCCCAGTTAATGTTTACATGGAAATAACCATCTGTTAAGAGCTCTGTAGCAAAACTTTATTGATGTAACGTCTGACTGAAAGACTGGACGAAGGTATTTCTAATCGACTGCCTGAAATGCTACAATTATACCAGCACTGATCAAAGATGTGAGCCAAACGTACATATTTTGTGTCGAGTGAATGAATCAATTACTTGATTACTTACTGACTGACTGACTGACTGACTGACTGACTGACTGACTGACTGCCGGACAGACAGACAGACAGACAGACAGACAGACAGACAGCCGGACAGACTGACTGACTGACTGACTGACTGACTGAATGTCCAATTGAATTGATTGTTGATGACAGTGAAAAATTAACGATCGATCCGAAAAGACGTAGTTACGAGATCACTTATTTTTGCCTCATCTCCTCGGTAATTTTTTGGTCTAAAGCCCCATAACTATAAAGCAATGCTCATTTCATTACAACGAGGCGAGGGAAAATAGCCCTAAAAACACACATGCATGTCACGCATATGTTTGTCGTCTGATTTCTGTGATTCCTCTTGCTTATTAGGTCATGAATGCGATCAGTGACCAGCGTTAACTTCAGTCATGACAGCCGCTGCTGTTGACGTCATCCTTGTGACAGGACAGTGAGGCTGTGGAGCCCCGCCAACTCGGACCCTTTGATGACATTCTCATCTGTCAATCATAACTTTGCATCTGAACTTGGTAGCTTCTGAAAAGACGTCTAAGTTAGTGAGGTTTGTGATCTAACTCTGATTAAAGAAGCAACAAAACGTGTGAGTTCGCGAAGATTTAAAAAAAATCTTATCTTATCGCCGTTTCCAGTATGTTTTGAATGTAATATGTATTTTCTTTGGTGTTGTGTTCACTGGTATTTAATATTTGATCACACAACTCCCCGTGTAGCGCGTACTCTAATCACTTGAGAGCCAAATCGTTATCTTTTCGGCACAATCAGATATAACACCCCCACACGAGGTACCTCGTACATGCTTTCCCGCTCTTTCCACTGGTTACATGGTTCACCGCGCTTTCCACTGGTTACAGTTTTCCCCGCTCTTTCCACTGGTTACAGTTTTCCCCGCGCTTTCCACTGGTTACAGTTTTCCCGCTCTTTCCACTGGTTAACCAGTTTCCCCTCGCGCTTTCCACTGGGTTAAATGTTTCCCGCGCTTTCCACTGCGTTAAATGTTTTCCCCGCGCTATTCCACTGGTTACATGTTTCCCGCGCTTTCCAACTGGTGTACATGTTCTTCCCGCAGCTTTCCACTGGTTAAAGTTTTTCCCGCGCTTTCCACTGGGTACATGTTTTACCGCGCTTTCCACTGGTTAAATGTTTTCCCGCGCTTTCCAATGGTTACATGTTTCCCGCGCTTTTCACTGGCCTACATGTTTTCCGACCACTTTCCGTTGGTTTCATGTTTTCCTGCGCTAATCCGCTGGTTACATGCTTTTCCCGCGCTTTCCACTGATTACATGTTTTCCCGCGCTTCCGCTGGTTACCATGTTTCCGCGCTTTTCCACTGCGTTTTCTTGTTTGTCACTTAGAGTTCTGAAGTTAAACTGGGTCTGTCATTACTTTCTGCTACACTACTTTCCGGAGTTCGGATAGGCCAAGGGATTTTGTTATCCAGTAACCAGTGTCCATCTTAGGGCAACTTAGCGTAGTAACATATATCTTTATTGACAGGAAAACCCTCCTTTTGCCAAAGAAATAATCCAAGCAAGGTTTTATTATGTCGAACAAGTTTGTCCTTCTCGCCTGTGGTAACGGTACTGCATATGTACAAGTATCACATTGACGTCGAAGCAAAAAGATGACGTCAAAAGGTCAGGTCTGCTTGAGTATATGAATTTGCCACATGCGTAAAACGATATTGAATAAAGCACCACATGAAAGAACTGGCATTTAGCTTCATTTGGATGGTCACACACTCTAGGACTTGAAAGTTAGAATCACCTTGCACATCATAATAAACAGCACAGGAAAGTATTGACTCAAAAGCTTTTCATTTGAATGGTCACACACTAGGGTTTCATTCCATAGACTTAAAAAGTTAGAACAACGTTGTACTCCAAGGTTGGACTCTAGGAGTGAAAGGGTTTATTAGTTAAGAGGGTAAACGTTTTAAAAGCCGAAAGGACTCTATAAGAGAAGCCTTGACAATGCCTAATTTATACAATTTGCATTTTTAGTTTTGTACAGTGGAAAGAGAGAAAAAACCCCCCAATTCCTGACTTTATATTCATTCACGTGATGATTGGACAAATGTAGTGAAGTGTAGGTTATGCGATATAAAAACTACTCAACGCTTATCGACGCTAAATCTTTTATACTACAACCTTTTGCTTACGTTACATTGATGACCATATGTTTGTGTGCAGATACCAGGACCGCACAACAAATACAAGTTGGTAAAAATATTTCATCAAGAGAGAGCTCAGGCAAAATTAACCTGTTTTTTCCGCCATCAACGGATTTCATTCATGTATCCTTTTCTATTAAAAAAAAAGGTTGGACTACAGCGGATTAGTGGAGCAACCTCGTTCCCAGGGTCTCTCATCCTTCCCGCCACCCTGGGAACTGAGGTTGATTACAAAATCTGCATTCAGGCCTACGTGGCCCCACACCGCCCGGCTAGTTGTATTGGTTCTCTTACTGGATGGATAGCTAGTCAATCGCAGTTCACCCCCAGCAATTATTGTCAGGTTGCCCTAACAGTTCACCAGTACTCATTTATACCCATGGGTGCATGGAAAAGCGGCCATTGTGAGAGTAAAGTGTCTTGTCCAAGAACACAACACAATACTGAACCCCGGTCATCCCTCGAACCCGGACCACTTATTAATCCGAGTTAACCATTGAGCCCAAGGTGCTAAGGTGGCACCTTGAACCACAAATTTTAAGTTGTAGATAACGTTTTAAAGCAGTCTGTCAGATTTATCGAGTGAATTTGTCCAACTGTGGGATGTTAAAACATTTCTACTATACACAAGTTAAATTTGTTTGAAAATTGTAGCACCGACGCGGCATAAAAATCTTCTTTAGTTTGAAAAGTCTGTTAAAATGTTTTTCGAACTTTGACAGGCAGCTGTCATTCATCGTTTCCTTGACGTAACTAACAGACATAGTGTTGTCCTGTGGCTCCATAAATCCATCGAGGTGTTTGATATGAACGCGGCTCGTACAATCCGAGTGGCCCTGGACGCGCATACTCGGCCTGCTCACACGATATGTCAGAACGAGGTTTGTTCCTTTGAGCTCAATTTACGTTATTTTCCCGCCACGGTTGATTAACTGTTGCAGCATAACCCTGTACTGTTTTCAGTTAGATAAACAACATCGAAAAGATAAGAAAATGACACATCCTTTCAGCTGGAAGACAAAATAATAATTATTTATTCACGTTTTGCTGAGGGGCAGTCAAAACATACTCGTTAAAACATGAAACAAATAATATCATTCCAACTGGCAGGAAGCAGACCAGTTGGCTATTTACAAGGCGTGGCCGAGGAGTTGAACTCAGGACTAGCCGAGAGCAAATCCAGCTAGTGGCAGGATGGAGGAGGGCTTGAGACCGGGACCTCCGGGATTACAATACCAACGCCCTAAACCTCTCGGCTACACTGCCTCTTAATAGCAATACTCTTACAGTCGGGGCAACAAGTGCTATTTTCTGAAAATCTTCGTTGAAACACTGAAGCCTATCCGATTCTTATTATCCAATCAAAAACTAACGCGAGCACTCACGAGTACTCCGAAAACTGCCACGCCAGCATGGTTGCTTAGGCAACTTCAGAGACAAAAACCGCGGGCTCAATTCCGTCTCGAGATGGATGTCGCCATCAAACAGGTACTTGTTCCCCTGACTGCTTAGCTCTGACAGAGTAGCCAATTATGCCTGTAGTTTGACTAATTACCGAGGGTAAATATTTATTTCGCAGGGCTCCATGTTCGTCTCACACCCTCACCATGCCTACGATCTCTTTTTGACGGCCGCAGTGGCAGATGGGATAAATTATGGACTTGCGCACTAACAGGTGTGTCGAACGGTATGATGGTCACGTGAACAGATCACAACCAGTTGGTCTCGCTATCAGTCCCTGCGCAAGATTCATTGCTACTGGGTCAGAGGACAGGATCGTAAGTTAAAGAACAGGTCTGAGAACACTTATAAAAACTGTCAACATTTTCTTATAATAGAGTCGAAGCTCTCTGAGCGGACAGTCTCGTAAGCGGACAGCTCTTTTTATGGCTGCCTTGACAAAACCCCATTTGAACTCTAGCTCATACAAAATCTGTATTTACACATCCCGTAGCGGCCAGCCCCATTGCGGTTCCCGAGGGTCTTATGGCAGTATACTTACATTCACGCTCACTGGATCAGTGGGGCGTGGTAGGTTTGGTGTCCGGGGTAGCTTAGGTTTGACCGCATAAATCTACAATCACTTTGTTAGAGTTTTGTTGAGACGGAGTGTCGTATAGACCTTATTCATAAATGCGGCTGATTAGTTATTCTTTTATATCATCTAATCAGCCCCCCTAGCCTCGTTAGTATGTGCAAAATTCAAAATATTTTACTCTAAAATGAGCTAGGGAGGCTGATTAGCATGAATATAAAAGAATAATTAATCACCGCCATTTATGATAAGGTCTATAAAAGGCATAAATCTGGTGAATTTAAAATGAAAATATCACTTCTCGCTAGCTAAAAAAAAAACACGGCAACACATGAAAACGGGACACAAGCGAAGCGAGATTGACAGAAAGTCTTTTTAATGGAAATTCCGCTTCTGGATTCTCTATAGCTTGTATAATGTAATGATGCGATTTAATGAATGCAAATCTAAAGAAGTCTATTAGATGCAGGAGTAGCCTTAGCCTCCTCCGCAGGCAACTCTTACATAAAGCACGAGTGAGAGACTGGTACGGAGGACAAAAGGTGACTGAGTGGGGTGGGGGACAGGAAGAGAGGAAAAGGAGGAAGTGTCCCAGGAAGTTTGCCTGCGGGAGGAGGCTAGAGTAGCCTCTTCGTGCGCTAAATT
>MU826633.1:0-12437 GCA_029204205.1 Desmophyllum pertusum
TTTACTCGTATCTGAAGGTGCACAGTTCATGTTCACTCTATATAGCGCTACTTACACATTGGTGTTGGCGTTGGGTTGTTGAGACTGCTCGACCGAGAAGGCGTTCTTGGTGGTGGAGGCCTGGGCGGAGGAATAGGAGGCGCGCGTCGAGGCTGCAACCATAATAAAGAACTTTAATACAAGGTTGAGATAATATGGTATTTCATGGGTTACTCGTGGAGAAAGAAGATATCCCACGCACCGCCCACCTGGCACGGTGACGCCAGAGGGGAAGAGAAATAGAGGGAGACCGAAAGAAATATGGAGATGCATAGTGGAGAAAGAATTACAGTCGCTAACAGACACCTCCCGTAGACGGACACTTAGTCGTGTTCCCAGCTACATACAAACCTCTCATAAGTGGACACCTCTCTTAAGTGGACACTTTTTCTGGTCCCGGGAGGTTCGACTGTACAGGAGTTGGGGTTAAAATCTTGGGCTGAGGACTCCACTGTTGCACAGGACAGAAATTGATGGAGAGAGTTGAAATTCCTGCCCTATTATGGCTCCGTCAATTCAAGCCCGACCATCCCCCCCCCCCCCGGGGCATTTGTCGGGCATTTTACAACTTTTCCATCCCTAGGGTGGGGCATTTGCTATAACCGGGCAGCCCGGGGTGGGGTATTTGTCAAAGGCAACGCGATCTTTCGTATTTTAAAAGACGTACACGGTTTGTTGTTTATTTAAAATTTCCTGATTGCCCCCGATAGAAAAATAGAAAAACTGAGTTGATATTAAACCTCGTTTGAGTCCCGCACTTTTCAAGTGTACCGTAGCCCCACCCCCACCCCACATGTGCAAACATTTACACCGTTGCTTTCCACGTGCGAACCAAAGACGTCAAAGATGGCGGAACGAAGCTTCGACTTCAACACCATGTTTCCAAAAATCATGATTACAGGTATAAATAAAGAGCTATGTATTTGTGAACAATTATAGTATCCATCATTAATAGTTCTGCTTGGAATTTAGATTTTTAAATTCCTCGATCCTCTCAAAAAAGTTTTTGAACTTGTCCCGTGGGTCGGGCATTTGCACTGCTCCTGAAGCCCCACCGTGGGGATTTTGTGCATGTAAGCTGACCCCACCGTGGGGCATTTTCAACCTTCTGACAAAAAAAATGACAAATGCCCGACAAATGCCCGGGGGGGGGGGGGGATGAGCGGGATGAGCGGGCTTGGAATTGACGGAGCCATTACCCACACGGGGAGAAGGAACTGATGATGACGACTCATTACGATGATGACGATGAGATATGGTATTACATACGAACTGATCTATCTCCACATCACCCATATCAGCTTTTATATCTATAGTCCCCTTCAAAGCCGTTAATCGGGTAGTCACGCAACACTCCCGCGAAGAAGCGCTGCGTGACGACCAAAATAACGAGGAAATCTCGATGATCGATGAAAAATACCTCAGTTTCTGAGCGGTTTCGTCTTTGAAGAGTCTCCTCTACAGGAAGGCGTGGATCGATAAACGTTGTTGTTCTTGAACTATGATCAATGAAATACAACTACAACAAAGAAATAAATTATGTCAAAACTAACATGAATCAATTAAACCCGGATTAAAGGAACCAAAACGACGTTAACATTGTACAGCCCTTGCCTAACGACTTTGGAAAGTAGTTCTCACGCTTACAACAGGTAGAAAGTTTTTTCACTTTGAGCTCTGACCGCAGTTGTTCAATGATCAGATAACTTCGGAAAGATCATTTGAAGCCAAACAGAATACCTACCCGTCCGGACTGATCGACTTTTTTATCCCACCCTGCCGGCATGTCCATCTGAGGATCGGCGAACTGATTCAGAAACCTGACTAGCTCCACTTGATGACGATACCTGTAACAAAACATTGCTTTCGGAAATTCTAACAGCGGTGACGGGAATCTGAAGAAATTGCCGGGAGTCTCGACAAACCTATCGGGACTTGCATCGGAAGTCGCACATGATTTTGAAAAAAAAATCAGGAGAATGCTAATTTTTCAGGACGACCTTCGCGTGCACCATATTACATGGTTTTCTCAAAAGCGTATATTATTTCTACTCTGGCGCTGTAGCAAAAGTTTGTTCATATTGTCATCCATTTCCATCCTCCCCATTGTTATAGTCATCCTCACTTCCTAATGGGTTCCTGTCATTTGTCGAGTATTTTTCCTACAAAATCAAACCATTATTGTTCGGTTTCCTATGATTCCAGGAACGGTTTGGAGCTTCTCGCAATCATTGCTAAAAATAACTCAAAGAGCTTCCTTTCGAGACAATTATTCTGAGGAAGAGAAGGAAACACAAAAAACGTTTCAAATTTACCGCTCAAACTGACTGGACTCGCTTCTGATCTTGGAAACTATGAGTTTTAAAATCTGGCTTTGGAAATATTAATGAACTGCCACCTAATAAAACAACAGTGAAGCTAATGGTAGTATGTACGCCAGAGGTTTCTCTACTTTTATCTACACATTGATTCTCTCAACCGTTGACTACAAAACCTCGTTCCCAGGATCTCTTTTTCTTCCCGCCTCGCTAGACAGAGAAAGAGAGACCCTGGGGAACGAGGTTGCGTTGACTACTCGCCGATAGGCCATGATCAGGGCACGCACTGAATTAAAAACAAAAAATTGAATTGATAATATATAAATAATACTAAATAATTGGAAAATATTACAAAAGTCATACCCCTTTACTCTTGAGGAAGTCTATCAAATCATGTTCTGGTGGATGAAATTTGACTGCAGGGAGAGTGTAAATAATGGCCCACCTCTTGATGACGAGCCTGAAGCAGTGGACGGTGCTGAGCAGTGGGACGGTGCGGATGAAGTGGACGGTGTGGTAGGAAAGGGGCAGCCCCACGTGGAGGGAAGCGGGCCACGGAGGAAGTGGATGGTTGTGGAGAACGTAGATAACGTGAGAGGTAGTGGTTTTTTTTTTTGACGGAGGTGGAGGAAGCGGATGGGCGTGCAAGAAAGAAGTGGACGGCTGTGGAGGGAGTGGAACCCACTTGTGAGGAAGACCCCTGACGTTGCAGGGTAGGGACTAAGAAAGGTTTCAGTGAAGCTGCCAACCAGTCTCTGAGCAACCACTGGCGCTTGATTCACCGGTTGTTTGGACTACTCTCCTGTTGTTGTCCATGGGCAGTGTCGTACGCGGGATTGGCGGCTGCTTCGGCCCACGAAGGCGTCCGACGAAAGCTTTGATACCTTTGAGAGGAAATTCAAATGAAACGAACAAGTTTACCGTATAGGTTTTAAAATCAAGGCTCGACAGGAAATTTCAAAAGACAACCCCATGCAACCGCCTCACCGTCATGTCTCAAGCTTTTGGCCAAATGCGTGTTAATCTCATTCATGGTGGGATTTCGCTTTCAGGAGCATCTTAAAAATAGAATAAATCAAAAAAAAACATTTGTGGATTGGGTTCCCCAAGTTTATTAACTATTTTTTTCATTTTTTTACCAACCATGTTTTTTTTCCACCCTTAATTTTTCCCCACCGTGGAAGGGGGGAAAAAAGACGCCATTACCAGGGCAAGTCCCCCCACCCGGGGGGGGGGGGGGGGGGGGGGGGACCACCTGAAAGGGCTTCTTTGGGGGGCTTTTAGCCAAGCATTACATTTGGAGGGCGGCGGCCTGGGAGGGTAATTAACTAGAGGGGGCCCACGAGTCGGAAAAAAAAGGCCCCACCCAACCGAGGGAAAGGGGGGTGGGGGAGGGGAACCCCCCCCCCCCCCACCACAAGGATAAAAGGGACTTCTCTTCCATGCGTGCGCCCCCTTAAAAAAAACTCACGGCTCTTTCTCCACCCTAACATAAATACGAGGGAAAAATTGGGTTCCCTCTTATTTTTTACAAATTTTTGATTTGTGGGATAAATTGACAATTTCAAAAAAGGAAAATCCAAGCTTGGCCTTTGAAAATTAAAAAAACTTGGTTTAATCTTTTTTAGCATTTGGGATTTTTTTCTGGATGGTACACTAGGGTCAAAAATTGTTAACCCCTACAAGGCGGGGGAATCTGTACATTTCATAGGGGAAAACAAACCCAAAAAAAACAAAATAAAAAATGGTTTTTGATTTTGTGGGAAAAACAAAAATAACCGGTAAGGTCAAATAAAATTGGGACAGGGGAAAACCCCATTTTTTAAGGGGAAGGTGAGGATGGACTTACAAAAAAAAAAAAAACACAAAAATGGGGCGGGAGGATACAAAATGGTTTGCAAGTTTGAACCAGGGGGGGGGAAAAGGGGGTTTTGGGTAAAAACGGGGGCCAATTTTTTTTGTTTCAAGTTGGGGGGGGGGGACCCTTTTCCCCATCAACCCTCATTTTGCGCGGTTTCCCATTTTAACGTTCCTTGGAAACCCAACAATTTTTTAACGTTAAATTGAGAGGGGGGGGAATGGGGTTTTTTAAACCCCAATCAAAAAAAAAAAGTCAAAAAAAAAAACAGTGATGCAACTGCAGTAAAGGGAAAGTACAAAAAAAAAAACAGTTCCTTCACTTTCTATGGGAGGGACGATTCCAAGTTAGGGTTTGTTCCCTGTTTTTGGAACGTGGGGCGAATGTTTTAAGGTAAAAAAAAAAAAAACAAAACTTCTTCCCATTTGGGGGAGGGAAATACAAAAAAAACCGGGCCCCTTGGCCTTCCCCCAATCTAAAAGAAGAGGGGGGGGAAAGCTCTTAATTCCCAGTTGGCTGGCCCAAAAAAAACAAAAGGGCCAACCAAGCTGAAAAACAAAACAAAAAAAAACCTTGAGAAAAAAAAGGTAAAAAACGAAGCCCACAAAAGGAGTTGTTCATGCTTTTTTCAAAAAAAACACTTTTTGTTTGGAAAGGGCTTTGAAAAAAAAACTTTGCAAAAAAACAAAGTTGCGGGGAAGGGTTTTCATTTTTTTTTTTTTTTACTCTTGTTTTCAGGGCAAAAAAAACAGTTTTCCAGGGAAACACTTTTTTCCTTGGGGGGGGAACCTTTTCCTTGCCAGGGATTTTTGTACCCAGATGCCCAAATTGCAACAAAAGGGTTTTTTACCCAACGGGAAAAATTTGTTTTTCTTCCCCAACCCAGTTCCCTTTTTTTTTTCGAATTTTCCGAGGATTGAATGCCTCCACCCGATTTAGTTATTTTGTGACCGTTCTTTCTTCATGTCACCTGAATTTTCCCGTGGAAATCCTAGATTGCTAAGAATTTCAAGAACCTGTCAAAATTTCAGAACTTTGCCAGTCCTGGAAAATGCCAGAAAAATTCCAGGATTTCAAGGGGACTCGTACAAAATCCCTAGCTCTTGGGAGTGCAAAGGCTTAAATGAAATCTTTACGTGATTCTAAAACATGTTTCAATGTCTTACTAGAAGGTAGAGCGTTCTTCCTTTCAGTAGTGTTTGCTGTTCAGGTCGAGCCTAGCCTGCTCTCTAGATTGCTGGTTGATCCTGAATGCACCACATGCACTGGGATGCCTTGCTGTCTCCGACCTGAGTTTCTTCGATTCCCATGCGCAGATGTTCTCGCTAGCTGCCTCGCGGTTCCTGCGCAGAGGTGGTGGGTGTCCTTGGTGGCCTAAAAGCAGGGTGAGTCGCCTGGGCGGCAACTTTGTGTTGATGACCGTCAAACAGTAAGATACGCAGCATGGTTTGTATTGCTTCCCGTGATTGATTGACCATCACTGCCAGATCCTACTACTAGGTCGCGGCGAGCGATGTGGCAACCCCAGGGAAGGCGACTCATTGTTTAAAACTCTCTCAGAATCTGGATTGTTGCAGAAAGTTTAATGTGGTACTCGTCAGTAACTACAGCAGCAGTAGAACTCGATACATGGAAACAGTATGGCTATAATTTCCGTAGGTAAAGACTGTGATTCTGTTCAGGCACAGCCTTAGCGTTACTGTGTTAACCACTTGCCACTAGCAATGCTACTGCTACAGTCTTCGCCGTTTTCCCTGAGATGCCGGGACCCTTGACTGCAATACCTCTGTCCTCAGGAAAGCTTGCACTGTGATCAGTAAACTCTCTGATCAGCCCTGATAACGGCGTAGCATAAATAAGACGAGGCGGAAGAAGAATTATCTTGTGATGAGTTTCTTCTGTGATGAAATTGCGAGGCAACAAGCTGATTGCCCAGTACCTCTTTGTAGCGTTGATGTAGCTGATGAGGGTTGCCTGCTTTCAGATGACAAAATCAGTAAATAATCGTTTGGTGAGGTTTTGGAGATTCACCCTCAGCCCTTCTACTCCCATCCTAACTCTACTGCAAACAATTGTGGATTGGTTATCAGATGTTTGAAGTTTGTCCTCTCTGAGCCTGAATCGGGAGATGGTAATGGCGTATACTAAAGCTGCGGTTTCAGCCACACCATCTGCTACAACAACAGTTAATGCCGCACCGGGTGAAGAGGTGCGCAGCGTTAGTGGCGACAGCGGGACAGCCATCACAACTGATTCTGTTGGGGATGATACCTCGAGGTCTGCTGTGGGATATTTGTTACTGGAGTGACTTAAACGACTTGCGATGATACACCAGTGTTTACAGGCACAACCGCAGGATTCACAACATTTGTGGTTGGTTCAGTGACTCGTCTAATTAATGGTGGACGAGACAGCATTGGAGAATTAGAATTCTCTCCTTGGTTGGAACCTCTTGCGGCATTTCTTGATCCTCGTCTACACGTCTCCTAGAGTGGGCAACTCCGTGGATCACTACTGGATCGAGATAAACGTTTTCCCTGGTGGAGGCCTCTGTGGGGAAGCACTACCATCATCACCCACTCTATTGTTCACTGTAAAATCAGAACCTGGTTGTGTCGACCAACATTTCCGGTAAGTCGAAGCTGACCGCAGCGATGTGGCATCCAAGCACACTGTTCGGACTCCTCCATAGGCAGTGGCACAGAAGATAACGCTAAACCAGACTCTGAAGCTACAGATGGATCCACCACACTGGCTGGTTTGCAGCTCTCTCAGACGTTCCTACACTAGTCCATGATTTACCGACTTGTTGTACTGTCCCCAGTGTTGTCCCCAGTGTCAATCATCAATTGCATTATCACTGCTCTGTTCAGTGGTGATTTATTTGATCTACATACTCAAGAAGTGACATCGGTACATCCTGTTCACTGTTTCTCCTGATACTCTACTGTAGGTTCAGTTTATTGATGATGGTGAATCATGCTCGGAATTTTTCCGATTGTAGCTGAAAAGTTCTTCCAGCAGAAGTTATTTCACCAGCCTCAGTCTCATATCAATGCTGTATCAACGGAAGTTCCTGGTGAACACTCCAGCACGACTGTCAATGCTCTGGACTCTTCAAGTTCCTGCAGTGACAGATCATTTATGTCCTCGTCAAGGAGAGCATTAGTTGCAGCTTCTAGCAATCTGTTTTGTCGATCAGCCATTGGATGGGTGTCCTATGAGAATTACTTTTTCATTAAAAGCTGACCGTGTACGCATTTCCACTAGTCATTACATCTTCCATTGAATAGTCCGAATTATGTGAACTGTCGCGTTCTGTTACAATAGTGTCGGTCAGTGATATCCATTTCTTCAATTTCATCATCAGTGGTTATCTTCAAGTAGGTTTTCATTTGACAGAGCAATCCGCTCCTCACGCACTCTCTCGCTCTCCTCCAAGATTCTGAGTGGCGAGTCCTCTGTCAGCTCAATGCTTCCAACACTGGTTCTCTGCCTGCACCTGACAAACCCATCTCCGCTTCAGAAGTGTCAACATTTGTCACTTTCCACTCTGGGAGTTCCATCGGTTGGTTTTCTAAGTGTTGATCGTTTGCTTCCGCTCCTTGAGGTTGTGTCAATGTTTGGCCGCCGGGCATCCTGTCTAGTGTGACTCCCATCTGTGTCATCGAGTACATTTTGAGAATCTCGCCGCTTGATCAATTATTATTGTTTCATCAGGAGATTCAATATCAACCGAATTTTGCTACGCTACGAGATAGTCCTGTTGTCCACCTCGTCGGTGGTGTCATTTCCATTAAGGAGCATTCTCGATTGTTTGTTAGTTGAGAGCTTCGAGAAAGCTCTGGGACTTGTAACATCATCTAAGGGAACAAACTCCTCTGAGTACAAACTCGGAGAACGGTCTGGTTTGCAAATGACAGTCGCCGGCTGCATTTTGCTGCGTCGCCCAAATTCTCCTGTTCACTTCCCGCAATATGGAGACAAAGGAGAAGGGGTGTGGTCCACCATGGAAGATGGTCTGCAAGAAGACCATTGCTGGAGTTTCAAGGTAGAGGCTGTAAAATATTTGGCGCAGACGACATTTAGGGATGGGTTCGATAAGGTACACCTTGGGTTACTTTGCTGAGGGCTTGCAATGGATGTCTCTTCAGACGCCGAGGCAGGTGTAACGTTTTCCTGTTCAGGTGACGCAGCATCTGGGTAAAACAGGGGGGGAATACAACATTTTAATTCAATCGCTATCACTCTGTAAGAGGTGTGCATCTGCCCAATGGCCAGCCAAGTGACCCAAACTGCTGATGCTTATTAAAATAATCTCAATTCTCAAAGGAGGATTCAAACGACTAGGAGTATTGTTACTCCCCTGGATAGGACACCCATTGCTGTGTTTATTAAGGTAAATCAATTAACTTACATAAGACTTATACATTACATTGCTAACAGCTTAAAATATATTAAATAGCTCAGTGTACTACTTGCAAACTCGCTCGTCTCACAACTACAGATCCTCTTCATACATCTAGTAGGCTACTGTACATTTTTGAAGCCATGACCTCTGCAAAATTTTGAATCTTCAGTTGTCAAGAGCACAAGGGCATTTCCCCAATCGCTAATTACAATGTAAGTGTATGTCATCCAATATTAACTCACATGGAGTACGGGATGGTTCAATAATGGTGATGGTGCAGTGTAATTTTGCCCTGCACTCTGTCAGCATGCGTCCTTCTTCCAAGTACTTTTTGTAAATTCTTCTGGCCTGATATGCGTAAAAAGATACTTACAATGAAACACCAACCGTACACTCTATAACCACATGATACATTATCACCAAATCACAACAGAATAATACAGCTGTTAGTAATAACAAAAAACTCAAACCTGTTTCTTTGGCATTCAAAGAGATCCCTGAGAGGAACAGTAAGTTTTCCCAAGAAACGGCTGAAGGCAGGTCGTGTACCGGTAAACTTATTTGCGCACTTCAACTTCCAACAAGTTCTCTGCAAACCCAGAAATACAAACTCCTGAAGATGGTAAGTACAAAAAAACATACATGTATGGAAATGTTATGTCAAACCTTGGGCCATGTAAATGGATCCCAATTTTAAGTGAACTTTCAATTGCTTTTGACAGGTTTGAGGAGTCCTTTCATTGTACATTGTACATTTGAGGCTGGCATAAATGTGGGAGAAAATACATATAGCACATATTACATGTACCTGTATTACAGTACTACAGTATTACCATTAAGGTAAGTTTACCTCTCCTCCTTACAATATTTTGATGGCCTCCTCGTGAGAAATAAGAATCTTCTTGAGAGAGACAAGACATGTCTCACAATACAGTGGTAACTTACACACATGTACATGTAGCATGTAACCATTGATGATCCTTCGACACGGTATCCCTAAGCTCCCATGCAGTTTGACCAGAATAACGTGTCCACTAACATTGTCTAATAATTATCAGTGTTCCCATTAACGCACAACGGTGCGTATCTGACGCACAAAAAATAAAAAGGACGCACAGTTTTTAGCCACAGTACGTCCCAGGGACGCACATAAATCAGCGCTCAAAATTTCGAGTGTTTTCATAGTTTGGTCTACTCTTGAGATAAATAAGATTTTTCAAGATACAAAACACACATAAGAAACAATGTTAAAGTTTCACTAGTTTCCTTTACCTTTTCATTACCTCTCCAAGCTGGAAACTATGAAAATTTGGCTGCAAACTCGAAAACGAAGCAAGAATCACAATGATAATCACGCGAACGAGCGAACAACTCTCGGCTCATTGATGGTCAGCGGTCATACTTCATGTAATATTACGTGATGTGTATATCACTTAAAATGCCTTTCTCCTTAGGGGACCCTTAAAAAATAGAAAGGACCCCCAATTACTGGAACTGGGGGTCCTTGGGACTCCTGTTTTCCAAAACTAGTGGGTACACTGATTATTATTATTATTATTATAGGATGTTAACAGTAGTGTTTGTGTGTAGTCTACCTCACTAGACCATTTTGGATTGATGGTGTTAGTTTGTGATGATGTCTTGGCAATCTGTCCATGATGCTGTTTCCATGACCTGAGATGTCGTCGTGATGGCATGATTGACAGCTTGACATATGGGCTGGGCTTGCCAAATATGTTTTTCTTTAAACCATTTGCCTGTAAGCCTGTTAAACATCAAAAGGAATAACACTTTATGGTCAAAACAGGTCAAGCCTAAGTTCTCCCGCAACAATGAAGTCATTAATTCATATACACTGTAGTACATATGGAAATTTTAGGATTTTGATCGACTGTAAGCATGTTCCTGTAGAAGGCAACCTTAGCTAGGAAGGAACATGATAGCTGTATTTAAACTGAAAATACATGTACATGTACCCCTCCCCCCTTCCTGAAAGCTCCCACAATTTTCCCAAACTGCCCTCCTCCCCCACCCCCTCCTGCCTCCTCTCTTAATCAACAAGTTACTCATGTTAGGTTTAGAGGTTGAGCTCTTAAAAATTAATCCCATTACAAGTCCCCAACTGTACATGTATATACATGTAATGTGGTGAACTCCACTTTACCTGCAATGGAGAATTCCAACAGAGTCTCTTCTGGGACAAGTGACCCAAGGCGCGGTCTGCCATGAGGTGATGTAAGCTGTGGAAAAAGAAATCATCATCTGATGATACATCTGTGTCTCATGAGTTGATTCAAACCTGAGGAAACATTTATATGAATTCATTACCTCGGCATAAGGATTGTATATAAAAAGAGTAGGACTTATGGCCTTCACAGAACCAGTGTTGCCATGTATGTACTTGAAGATACACTTGTTTTCAACTGAAAAAAAAAAGTTCAAAATTAAAGTAAAATCACCATAAACAAAACAAAACATTATTTTGGGAGGGGGGAGTGGGGGGAGTTTGGATGTTTATCAACCTTTTATGGTGGAATCAGAGAATAAGCAAGTTGGCATCTATACTCGACTTGGGTTAGAGAGAGGCACTGAGAGAATAGAGCTGTGTCTTGCCCATAATTTTGACCACAATATAATTACCCCAACAAGGGCTCAAACCAGGACCGCTCGATCTGGAGTTCAATACACTAACCATAACCACTAACCACCTCTCACACCGGTTGAAATAGTTACATGCCATGTGACAGAAGTCGAATGTTGAGGACAGTGTTGAGCAGACATACAGGTATTGTGCAATTTATACTACAGTACATGTACATGCAATGCTGTACTGTGTCTTGGATATTAATCTGTAACCTACCAGTAGGTAGGAAGCAGCGCGGTGGCCTAATGGTTAGTGCATTAGACTGCGGATCGAGTGGTCCGGGTTCGATCACTGGACAGGTCATTTTGTTGCATTCTTGGGCAAGACGTTTAACTCTCACAGTGCCTCTCTCCACCCAGGAGTATAAATGGATACAGAATGCTGGGGGTAGCTTGCGATGGACTAGCATCCCATTCGGGGGGGGGGGGGGGGGGGGGGGGAGTAGCAATAATCCTAGTCGCTTCATGCTATGGAAACTGGCATAAGCTCCGACAGTTGTGGGCCACTAGGTTTGTGAAGACTTTACCTACAGTGTACCTACCAGTTACAATAAATATTGGGGACTACAGTCGAACCTTTTGAAAAAGCTGATGACAGATAAGAGTCCGAAATAGAAGGTGATCGACTGATAAAAACATTCAAACACACGTTTATTATCCTCTTGACATGATTCTGTTGTCACTAATCTTTTAATTTTCTACCACATCTTATGCTAATTTATGATGAACCCCTATTAAGCAGCCACTTGCCATTTCCCCGAGGGTGGCCGCTTAATAGAAGTGTTCAACTGGTAGCAGTAATACACAAACCTTCTCCAAGTGTGACATCTCTGCTGATCGCCCATTTGATAGCTCCTCTCTTTGCCCCAGTCACCCCTCTCTGCTTACAGTCTAAATAGTTTGACAGTGATGTTGGGCCATCTAAAAACAAAGCAGTGATTGAAGAATTTCAAGGTTGTTTTTTACTTGAAAGTGAAATTACTCGACAGTTTTTACATGTATGTTGCAAAGCCTCTCGCTCCCTTGGGGAGGGGAGAACAAAAAGAAAGGGGTGAAAGGGCACCCTTCTCCCTTCCCAGCGTCTCCTGCGCGCTTGCTTTCTCTCTCTCTCCAGCCCCCGCTCACTTTATATTTCCCTCTCCCCAATCTTCCCTATTATCCCAAGAAG
>MU826634.1:0-12375 GCA_029204205.1 Desmophyllum pertusum
GCGGACAAAAACTACCGTTAAAATAATTCCGAGTAATAGAACGGGCCCCCAACCGGAAAAATAACAACTACGGAGCTAACCCGATAAGTAACGTTCGGATTTTTTTACCTTGTCTAATGTAAAAACCCCCGAAAATAACGGCCTCACCCGAAAAGTAACGCCCCCCCCCCCCCCCCGATAATAGCGGCCCCTTAAAAAATGACCACTCAAAAAAATGTAACATTTCAAGAGGTGCGGTATCAAAGTACAGAATCATTTGTGATTTTATTTTAAGCTTAACTGAATCCTGTTTGAAACAGACATACGGGTATAAAAGCAGATCAAAGCTGTATGTGTCATCACAGTAATTAGTTGTTATATAATACGAACAATATTTTCGACGTATAGTATACGACATTTGGGCCTTTTTGTTACAGTTTACTTTGTTTACATGGATAATGAATAACCAGCATGCAACCTGAATGACCTTTTTTATGTCTTTTATGTGTCCTCTTTGTGTAAAACCACTGCTGAATTACAAACATTTTCTAAGCATCCAAAATTAATGGCTACCCGCAAATAACGGCTAACCGAAAGTAACGGCCCCTTTGGCCTGCTAAATCCGAAAATAACGGGGACCGTTATTATCGGAATCTACAGTATTTTATGAAACAGGCAAGATCAGCAGCCGCAACTTTCTACATTGACTGGCAAAGGATTTGACTATTCAAGCTATAAAACCTACAAATCATATAATTCAAATACACTCTGGTTTTTAAACATACCTTCAAAAATACTTCACAGCTTGTGTAAAATCTTTTCTTGTGAGCTATTCGCTCACGAAAGTGAACTCTTTTCCTGTACAGTCCTCCATACTGAAACAACCATGTGTATTCCGCCAGGACTTGACACTTCCGGTTCAAATTCCCCACCCCACCCAGGTAAGGTTCAAATTCCAAACCCCCGGGGAAGGCCTTGCATCAATTTCCCTTCCTCCCCGGGCTCAGAAGATAGTCCAATGCCCGGGGGTTGCCCGGGGGGGGGGGGGGGGGGGGAGATGTTGAAGCTTCGAATTGATTGAGGCATAACGCAAAAACACTCTAAGTTGATGCATTGCTATAAGTGCAAAGCCCATGCATGTGGCATTATTTAACAACAACTCTGATTCGTTATTTGCAAAACAATTGCCGCAATCCACCAATGAAAAATAGGATTAGAAGTCGAACTGAGACTAGTACCCAGGGCGGCGCAGAGCACCTGGTCTCGAGCTAGTTTCGCTGAAAGCGAGGGATTTCTCCATTGTTTTGGAAGGTAAAAATAGCCTGAAAATAGAAGAAGAAAATGTCACAAAACCAGTCCAGTAAATTTCGCCTGGCAGTTCATTTTTCGCCTGCCAAACATGAAATTTGGCCTGCCATTTGGCCATTGGTAGGCCACTATTTCGAGCCCCGTTAGGTTAGGTTGACACTTCACACTGCGTTATGTCATATCACAATAGCTGAATAACTAAGTAACAGTGTCTCTTTTTACTGCTAGGCCTTTTCAGCAGTGCCAAAAGTCCAAGTGACAGTCCAACATGGTACTGTAGAGCAAAAGCAGGATGCAATGAGTGTTTGGATAGCAAACGTTTCCACAAGTCAGTTTTGAAGTTTGTTTACACGAGTCAAGAACATTTGATGGACCACACATCAAGCTTATGGTGGTAAGTCATGTATGCGACAGCCTGTTAATGTTTTAATGTTTTTTTTTCCCTTAACCAGTATTATCAGCAAAGTAGTATGTGACTGAAATAGATTGAAATTTCAATCCTAGCAACCTTTGATGATAATATTGTTTCCACAGGAAAATTACTTTTAAAATTATGTTTTGTTCAGGTAATAATATGTATTTTGTTCTCCAGAACTGGATGGCATACGAGCATTACCCGATGGCATGGGGAAGCTAAGGAGTCATCAGAGATTGTGTTTTCTGAAAAAGAGATACCAACTGCAGACAACAATCATGCCCTGTGTAAGGTACGTGGAGTAGGATTATAGGAGCACAGGCAGACCATCCTAAAAAAAATTAACATGAACATTTTGGGCATTTTCTTTGCAGAATGTCCAGCTTTAGAAACCCATTTTACGCACCACCCGTGGTACTCATAACTGTTATCAATGGTGGCTAGCAACAATGCCAACAAAGCTTGCCCAGTAAAAGGTCCTTTAAGCAGTTGGCTCGAGGTGAGACATATTTCTTCAAACTTTAATTAGGAATAATTATTTATTGGGAAACCGGAAAATTGGAAGCATGATCAGTACACTCTTTTTATATAAGAACGTCTAGTTTTTGAGGTGAAGGCTGAGCAGGGACTGAACATTCTTAATTTTATGGCGATTTGTGTTTGAAAGTGTTCTTAAGATTTTCTTAGTTATGATTTCAGTAAATCAATGCAAAACGCGACCAGGAAACCTATCAAAGAACCTTGTGTGTTTTATACTAAGTTTACATACATGGGTGTATGACATGCTTCAAGAGAGTCTTAGTTTCAGAGCTGAGCCAGTTTCAAAATTTTGTGCTAAGTACTAGATAAAATCGCTCTTAACTCTCAGCTTGGGTATGTTCTTAACATTTTGGCCAATCTCAGCCTCAACGTTTTTATAAAAATAAGGTTCTTGTGCAAAAAAAAAGTGTAGAAATGTGCGCGTATAGAAGACTTAGTGAGTAACTGTATTCAGTTTGTCACGAGCGCGGGACAAAGAAAAAAAAGCTATGGTCGGGAGTATCTTATGTGCAGTGGTGAGCGGTCATAATTTATTCTACGTTACGTTCATACAGTGTATGTGACATGCGTCCTGCATACTGCTAGGAATCTGCAATGTCAAAAGCGTCATGTGTAGTAATAAATGTTAAGATGGTAAATGTTAAGTTTGGTCATAATGTAGTAAGTACATGTAACTGTTTTCAGTTTGTCACAAGTGTGGGACAAAGATACATGTAGAAGACTTATTGCTCCAGACTCAGCGGAGAGCAACTCTAACTCCATGCTATTAGCACAAGGCTAGCTGTAGTCCAGTCGCTGAACTCTCTCTTTACCCCACCCTATATAGGTCCAGTCCCTGTGGGCGGGGGTAAGAGAGAGTTCAGGGACTGGTTTTAAGGCTAGCTGATGAGTGTTCTCCCAACGTCCTAATTACATTCATTAGTCAAGTGTTTTCTGGAACATTTTCCAGTTTTAAAACTAGCCCTAAAAACTATGTACGTTTGAAGGAAGATAGTATTAATTGAAGGGCTGAGGGCATTACCAACCTATATTGATTTTTAGGACCTTTTTTTTTTTCCATAAGATTTGCCGCGTTTTTGGAATGTGACCTAAAAATTAGTTACCAAACATTTCCCCGTTATTTTTTTCGCTAGTTTCTCCTTCGTTTTCGAGAAATAACGTGTTGACAAACATTCATTTTTACGGCGGTTACGCTTTGTAAAGAAACCCGCGTCTTTGTCATTTGAATCTCTCGGGATTGGTTGCAAACCAGCAATAACAGAAATATACGTCATTTTTGCATATTTTGATCACATGTGATGTGCAAACGTTAAAGTTACGTCTTGGGTTATGATTTAGGGTTGGGATTAGGTAAGGCTTAGGGTTGCGGTACTTTAGGGTTAGGGTGAGCTTTGGTTAGGGTTAGTTCCGGTGAGGGCTAGCTTTGGTTAGGGTTATCTTTGGTTAGGTGTTAGTTCTGGTTAGGGTTTAGCTTTGGTTAGGGTTAATTAGCTTTGGTTAGGGCTAGCTTTTGGTTAGGGTTAGGTTTAAAGATGTTCTTCACTAACAAACACGAAAATATGTTCATTTCATTAATCTAACAGGCAAAGTTGTTCGTTCTACGTACAAAACATAGCAACTGAAGATGTCCATTTCATGCTCATTTAAAAATACAGCCAACCCAGTGTGGTTTGTTTCTTTTTCGTTTAACCCATTGGTGCCTGACGACTTTACGGCAGCGCGACTACCCCTAAGTTTTTCCTCGTCTATTTTCAACTCAGAGTTTCGAAGTTCAGGATTTTTCTGCGTGCAAGTTTATCTCTTTGAAAGAGTCTTTCTAAGGTCGCCAGTTCGCATTGTTTATGATTATTATCCATATAAAGGAGACAGTTTAATAGCTAGAGTAATTGAAGGAATCATTTCTTCCTCAAATATGCTGCGTTCTCGGCTTCATTTCTTCTTCTGTACAGCCCACAAACAGCTCTTATTAAACGTCAGATACATATTGCAATGCATTCTGGGTAACTGCCAAGCAAACTGAAGCGGAATATGGCTCCCCGGCAAGTCAAAAGATTTTATAAGTCTAAAGCAGCCTCCAAACTTCCACATTTCTGTAGGCCCGGTGCCTTGCGCCCGACTATTAAACTCCCAAAAATACAAATTTTTGTGCCCCAGAACTGACCTGCTTTTAGGACTAGCTCTGCTTTGGATCGACAACAATCTCGGCGACCAAGTTTCTAACGTGTACCGCCTGAACAGCACTCTTGGAGGCGCGAGATGCCGCTTACATTCACTTCTTCGAATGTAGCATGTCAAGTTACCGATCTCCAGACTTAATGATGTCCTTTGATCACCAAAACAGAGCTTTTGAGTTTGAATTCTGCCACAGGTTACGTTTGTCGATACGTTTCTCGATACGATACGTGGCAGAATCAATCGATAATTTTGATAACGAGGTTACTGAATGACGTGACTATTTCCCAGGCCTTACTCGCTCTTTCGTACGAAAAGGATAATATTATTCTTATTTAGTTTCTATCTCCATTGCGCTGCAACAACCTAAATATTTTGATAACTCACAACGCTGAAAGGGGCAGTGATTTCATTAGTAAATCATTGTAACAACGGCCATTTTACCGTTTCACTGATCTTCATTGTTCAAAGAAACAAAGGTTTTTTTAACAAAGCGTTTACCGCCATTAAAACGAATGTTTGTCAACACGTTATTTCTCGAAAACGAAGGAGAAACTAGCGAAAAAAAATAACGGGGAAATGTTTGGTAAACTAATTTTTAGGTCACATTCCAAAAACGCGGCAAATCTTATGGAAAAAAAAAAAAGGTCCTAAAAATCAATATAGGTTGGTAATGCCCTCAGCCCTTCAATTGGTTGTCTTACTATATTTACCTATCTTCCTGAAGGAAGTGACCAACTCCCACTTTCGACTGTGCATCAGAGATAACGCAGGCTACGATGGTCAGAGAAGCAATGTTATTGTAGACTACTTGGTTTATTGGAGGTAATTATAGAAACATGTACTGTAGTTTTAACTTGTTATAATGATCGATAGTGATGCTCAAACAAAACTGTGGTCCTTTTAATTGATGGATATAAGTTGGTTTCTTTTAAGTGTGGTTTCATCATTCAACAGATGGTTGATAATAATTTTTATCTGCCGAAGTCAAAATTAAACAATAAAGTAATCATATGTAGTGATAGGTAAAACAAACTATATATTACACAGGAAAGTGTCAATAATCGATTGCATCCACATTTTAAATGAACAGCCTTGTAATGTGGAGAGCATCACATGGAATCAGTGCTCAATAGTAATATATTCTCACTGGGATCCCCTACAAAACAATGCCTGGGCCCATGATTAGATATGGGGAGAATCAGCCCGGAGGCGATTGGGAGCAGAGGATAGCTCATCGCTGTGGGAGGTGGGTGGGCGAAGCAAAGTGACGGTCGTCCTGTCGAAAAGACTGAGCGAGTTATGGCGTGAGGTGTCGGACTTAAAATACTGAACCACGGGGTATAAGGTTACGTAACACATCCCAACGGACCACATACTGCACGTCGAATATATCTAATCAGGAATATAGAGGCATTATATGCGGGTTTCCCCAGAGATAATAGTAAGATTTTCCCGTTTCATTTATAAATATTTTAAATGGTTGCACACTAAGGTTCATCTAAAGACGAAGTTTAAAACCAGACTTATGTTTTGTCTCATAGATCCCATCAAATTACCCATGCATGTAATGTCAACCCACCATTCTTTCAAGTCTATTATTTTGTAATTAATTGTTTTAAGGCCTTGCATGAATTACATCAGTTGAAATGTTATAATTATCCATTTTCAGATCTTGATCCTTGTACAAATGCAAGCTGCAAGTGTACTACAGTCACTGTATAGCCTCATCTCCGGACCAGTTTACCTGTGTTTGTGAAAACAGCTGCCCATCATACGAAGAACAGGTCTGCGCTTCGAACGGTCGCACATTCAACAACTTGTGCTTGCTAAAGCAAGAAATCTGTAGAACACGTGGAAATTATACGAAGTATCATCCTGGAAGCTGTACAGGTAACATAACTGTATTTGAAAATTTAATACGATTTTTAAGTTTGATAAACACTTAACTTTTGTTGCTGTTGTCCAGAAAATGGATATGTAACAGACCTAGTTACATGTACTACTATGTTGATTATCAACTCAGAGTTGATAAAGGTAAATTAACCACCGTAGCGAATTCTTATGGAGCGGTTAATTTACCTTTATCAACTCCGAGTTGATAATCAATATAGTGTTTCACTTGCCTGCCGACGCAGCACCACAGTTTCATTAGAAACTAATCACTTTGTCTAGTTACATGTAACTGTAGCTTGGTGATCACCCTGGGTAGACCTGGAGAAGAGAAACTCAATATCGAGTGCTCAGTATTTTCAGCAGTTCCAGATTATGAAATGTCCGATTGTGAGAAGGGTCTCTCAATAATTATTTTTATGCTACTGACATTGATGAATTAGGATAAATACTTTGGAGAGGCATTGTAGTCTAGAGCTTCTATCTGTCTGTATGATGCTAAAAAAAGGGTCACCATGCATCCCACTCAGTGAACTGTTTTTAGCATGAGAGAGCGAGAGATTTTATCTGTTTCTGGTTTGATCATATTGAGTCAGTCACATGTACATGTACACAAATGTACATGTACATGTAGACACCACAGACAGACAGACAGACAGACAGACAGACAGACAGACAGACAGACAGATTAAAAGCGGATACAATTTTCATGGTTCACATGTCCAAACTGTACTTCTTGTATTGTTCTTCTTTCGCACATGTAGCTTTACCAAAAATGGATTTGATAGCTTTGTCTACTTACAGGTTTCCCGCTTCAGAAAGGAAGACACAAGTTCCAAAACATTCCCTCCTGGGCAGAGGATCAGTGTGAAATCATCAAGTTTGAACCGTTCATATTTTACCCTCATAAGAAGATATACATACAACTTACTGTTTAACCACATGAATTACTCTGATGCTGCCTTCGTACATGAAGCAACTACGCCTTGGGTGGAAAGTGTTAACACTACTCAGTTTACAGCCTGTGTTACTCGAGCTGGTAGGAATGACTACCCCACAGATAGCTTCGCCACAGTTGATTGGGTTTGCCTATCAAGGTGCCTCCGTCTGGAGGAGTAGCAGGCGAGGAAATGTTTTCTCGATGGTGAACTGGAACTAGCTGTCAAACGGTCACCCTTCCTAAGGTGGGTGAAGTGTTTGATCATCATATTTGACCAGAATCTACATGTACCCATGTGTATTTAGAGCTTATTACCCTTACCTTTGGAAATGTTTTAGGGAAAGTACTCTAAATCAATCCGACAATATTTGCAAACAGCTGAACACCACAGGTCACATCTAAAACACGATGCTTACCAGGTGTGTGGCTCGAAGAGTGTTCTCAGCGAAGGTTCCTTTAAGATCTCGTCTTCCTCGCGGAACTTTCAAAACTTTTGGCAGGAGTTCATGATGACATCTCCGTGGTTAGATTGATCAAATCTGATACTAATTTAGTCCTTCACAAGTGTATCTATTTGCTCTTGATTATTGACCATAATATGTCAGTCAATTCCAGCAGTTGGCCTTTCCCCCTTCCCTCGGTGCCAATCTCCATGCATTATTTTAGCATTTTTTTTTAAATAACAAAAATTTTCCCACAATGGAGGGACAAAGTAAGCCGTTCAAATTCACCACGGTCAGGCCCAAAAAAAGAAGCCCCTGGGGCTGTATACCTGGCTCAGTTTAAACATCAAATACAAAGACTCAAGACTACGGAGAAATATTTGTATTTTTTAATTAGCCAGTGAATGAGGCCGAAGTTAAGCCATGTGGCTGTCAAATTCCTCAGTGGTGACCAGGGTGGTGCGATGGGTAACGGGTATGGTTTTTTAGCTGAATATTGATTTCTTCCCCAGGGGAACTACATGAAGAGATCCGACGAGTTTTTGATTGTATATATCTATTGAGGTTTAAAAATATAAATAAGCTGTTACTGTATTTCAATTTTCGCACTTAAATCGCACCTTTTTGATGTTATTATAGAACTGGCTGGCGTTCGAAGTCCCTCCGTAGACCATTGTTGTGTTTTCAAGAACCACAGTTGATGTCAGCTTTAAAAATAAAGTTTTGCCCTCTGATGAATCATAAACTTCGGCGTTTTTGTCCAGCGTAAGCATTTAATTGAGGTGGTTTTTATATTTGTAATGTTCATTGGGCTCGGTGGAAAAAGCAGCTGTTAAAATATTCCAAAATAGTTCAAAAATACGACAAAATTTTTGTCATTACAGAGGATTAATAGTTAGCAGGCCTGGACCCGGGTTGGTTCGTCAAAAAGCCCGATTAAACTAACCCGCCGATTAGCCGGTTTATTCCTCGGTTAAATTTCCTTTATTCCCGGGATAACTAATCGAAGGATAAAAAGGTGTTCCTGAAAGCAGAGTTAGCCCTCGATTAAACTATCCCTCGGTTAAACTCAGATTAAACCGGTTTAAACTAGTCAATGGCATTCTTCAATGCCCCACAGATCAGGAGAATAACGGCAGAGCGCCCCATTGAATAAAAGGAAGGGTATAAAATTATTTTCTTGCTTTGTTTGATATAAAAATGGACAGATTGTTTTCCAAATACGCGGCATCCACTGTCTTAACACTATCATTTAATTCAATTCAATGTTCTACACTCGCAAACCCGACAAAAAAGCTAATCAATAAAAACTAAACCTATAACCGGAAAGTATGAACGTAATAAAAAAGCACACATTAATATGAAAGCAAGTAAGCTTAAAAGTAAACAGCTACAATCATGTAAAAAACGTCTGTAAATATTATAGCACAAACGCCTCGGCTGGCGATGCACAAGCGGAAAAATTATCCAAAAAGTTCGTTAGAACGACTTCGTTGAAAGAGATTTAATTCTCCGCCTTTCATAAATAAACATTTACGGTAACTAAAATATATTGTCAATCATCTCTGAAAGAAATTTCCCGCTGACGGGATACAGACCCGAATGGCGGTGTTTTGCTACAGCATTTCGAAGAACTGCTCAGAACAAACAAGCTCGCTTGACTTTGTCTCTAAAATCAAATGAATTACTGCCCTTGTTGAAGAATTACAAAGCCTTTAATTCCGACTGCTGATTTTCCCGTTCACCTTACAGCGGTTAGTGAGGAAAATGCCGAAATTTCTTCGCGCTGTACGCAGCATAATGATCTTGCCATCTCGAGATTGTGAAAAACACCGCTGTATCGACGCTTCTGATCACGCATAATTTCAATTTTAGGATCCGGACCGTTTTATGGAAAAAGTCGTAAGGTAGCCTGAAAGGCGTTTCTTTCCTCCTTGGATCCTGGCAGTAAGTGCTGCCATTTTTTTTTGTTTGCGAGCTTTTATTCCCTCGATTAGCGAGTTAATCGACCTCGACCCATAGGTGTGTTAAATTTAACCCTTCCGTTAATCCCTGGGAATGAATAGTGTTAATCGCAATTTCAGGAACAGAATCTTAACCTAGGGATAAAATTTTATTCCTCGATTAGCTAGGATTTAATCCATCGATTAGCGCTAAACGGCTTTCGAACAACAGGGTCATGGAATTTTCTTACAGATATATTTACACTCTGTTTTTGTAAGAATGTATATTTTTTCATACCCAGGCTGAAATATTCCTATTTTTTTTGTGCCAATTTTAGACTGAAAATATTCTTTAATAGATTCTTAGATTACAGAGTATAATATGGAATGTGACCAGGGAAAAACCTTTTGATTTAACAAAAAAGGAAAACAGGTATACATGGTTATGGTACATATTTACCATACTTTTCAATGGTGTAATAAAGTTCAAAAAACATGATGTAGATTTTATTGTATTTTATTTCTAATCAACATGTGCAAACAATTTTCTTAACTAAATCTCAGCCTTGTGTATATTCTTAGGCTATTCTAAAAATTCTTGCCAATCTCAGCCCTTGGGTATATTCTTTATAGGATATTCTTAAAAATTGCCAATCTCAGCCTCAAAAGTATTAGAAAAAGATTCTTAAAAAATAATTTTAGAGTGTATGAACTTCGTGTCATCCAATTTGATCCTTACTCATACTCGGGGTTTGAATCCAAATTTTTTTTACTCCCACTACGCCAGTTCATTAGTTCACCGAATTCGACCCTCATTACCATTATTTAGAGTAAAAATATAGTTTCATATTATTATTAACAGGATGTTAGTTTTATTCGGAAGCTACCGCCAATCCCCCCAAAACAGTGGTGTTAACAGCCAAACATTCCCAGCAGTGTGAGAAAATGAAAGCACCGAAGGGCAACGGAATCGTAAGATGGATTGAGGTATTGCGATTGAGCTGAATTCACTTGTTTCGATTTCGTCTGGAACTTAAAAAACTATGTATGGTTTCCAAGGATATGATATGTCCACCTTCAAAGTTACAATACAAACTTTATTAACACTCCCAATGGGGCTTTTGCGGGGTTAAGTACAATGTATCTTAAAATTACAACAAATTATGATAAAAATTACATTAAAAATTACCCAATAAATTCTGATAAAAATTGTACATTAAAATTACGATAAATATTACAATATTATTATAAAATTACAATAAATTAGCTAATACTTAATCATCATCATCATTCCTCTTCGTTCCATCAGGAACATTGGGCCTGGGTACTACTGAGTAGATAAACAGTCTGTTTCATGAACATATTTGCACCATAACTATTTAGACCATTCCATAAAGATACAGTACGATAAAAAAAGGTCGCTTGTCCTCTTGCGCTCAAATTTCATTACATGACCTCATTGTTGTCTGTTTTCACCCTTAGTCTATCACCAACTCTGGATTCAGAATTTGCGTCAAGGAACTGTTTGTAAAACGTTTTGATCCACTGACTGTGTCTTATGCAGTATTGTCAGGTAGGCAATATTTTTTCAGCCCTTTTCAAAAAAAATTGTTACGTTAGTTAGACATCTGAAGAACGACTGTATCACACTGTATGTATGGAATTAATTTTATGAAACCTTGCATCTATAACAGAGATGGAAAGGAAATATATCCACGTTTATCCAAATGCGTGGCTAAACAGGAATTTAACCTTCGGGCAAGTTCCATTCGAGGGTCAGTTTGATTACAACTGTAAAGACTTGGTTGTATTGAATTATTACACGTTGGACGTGAGATCGAGGGTCGATAGTCCTCCCGCCAAAGCGCATGCATGAACTATTACTGGGGCATCCTTACGAAATGCTGGCATGCGGATAGCCTGCAAGCAGGCTTATGTTTGGCATGCGAGCGGCGAAAGCCACCAAAATCATACGCAAGCCAGCGAGAAAGTGAGCCTCACTTTCTTGCCAGCGCGCGCGTGATTCTTGCGGCTTTCGCTGCTCACCCATGGTGCCCAAACGTGAGCTAGCATGCGGATAAACCGTCAGTGGAATGGCATGCCATCTCGGGGAGTAGCAATAGGTTATTCATGCTTTTTTTTCCCTTTATTTATTGCAACACAGCGCTGTACGTTTTGTGGAGAGCATCTGTTTAGTTACTGTCAATTCTGGATACAAACTATTAACTGGTTGAAGAACTTTAACATTAAAATTGGTAGATTAAACGATATTGACATTATGCTTCAGCTTGGTTATACCAAAGCTTAATCAAAACTATAACAAAATTCTCGAATCTGATTGGTTATCAGCAGGCGCGATTTGAGCACTAATAGGACAGTGTACGCGTCATGCTTGGAATTGGACGATGTAATAGGACAGTTTACACGTCATGCTTGTAATTGGACAGTGTAATTGGACAGTACGCGTCATTTGCGCGCGCTGTCCTTTGCTCGTGCATGCATCTCGGTCAAAAACAAACTTGATTATTATGTTTTTATTCACGTTTAACGTCTTTTCCTCAAATTTTGTTATAGTTATGATTAATTGGTAACAGGACTTTGTGTCGTCCAATTCTGTCTGTAATCATACGAGTGATTAACAAATCGGACTCCCGCGAAGCGCGGTCGTCCGATTTTGTTAATCACTCGTATGATTACAGACCGAATTGGACTCCACTCAGTCCTATTTCCATTATATATCAC
>MU826635.1:0-12348 GCA_029204205.1 Desmophyllum pertusum
AGAACGAATGTTCGCTAAGGATTGGAGCCAAATTGGAAATGGTCAAAATAAACTTTCCGTTCATACTTTTTGTGTTAGTTAGTGCCTTGGGGTGGAAACATTCATGATGATATTTGTTTCACTTCCTGCACTAACTGCTAGACTTGGGATCATGGGGGGGGGTCATGGGGGGAAGTTTCACATGCCCCAAAATGTATTTTTTTAGGTATTTTTAAACCCTGAAAACTGAGATTTTGTTAACTAATTCTCTCAAAATACAAAAGACTGGTTTAAAATTCTGCTGACATCCTTGTATAATATCATCCTTCCACTACCAACAAAAACTGGCACCGGATTTTCAGTTTGCCCCCTGGGGGCCCCCGGGCACCCTGTCCTTTGTAAGGGGGGAACCGCCTTATTTATAAAACTGAAAACGAGACATCTTTGGCTAAAAAGAAATCAAACGGGTATTCATATTTTGATCAAATTTGAAGTTTGCAAATGAATATTTCGTCCTTTGTGAATCTTTTGGTACTAGAAAAGTTCGCGGCTACTCAATTATTTTTTGGCAGAACAAACAATTTACAATTCATACCCACGACATAAATGATAATTTTCCGTCATTTTCAATGCCCACTTTCTGGGGCTATAAATAAATTCTATTTGTAGCAACTTACCACTACACTGTTTCTCTATCAATCGATAATTTGAAAATATTTCACTTTTGCAGCTTTACATTTTAAGCAACTTTAGAAAAAAAAATGTTTTGAATAGCAAGGCATCCACTGGTGAAACTGTTAATTTATTGCAAATAATACCACTGCAAAGTTTCCGGCCTAAAAAATATAAAACTGAGTTGTGTAGTCAATTAAACCACAAAAATAAAACTTATACTAAACAATTGATGTTTTGGCATACCATTTATTAAGTAGTAACTTCAAGAACCATTCTCATGGGCAACGAGGACTCATGCCCTCAATATTATAATTCATGCGATGCTTTCGCTATGTGCCACGCGTGTTGTCGACTATAGTTCTCATCCGTCGGAACAGCCCCAAATGGTTTTCCTTTACACTGGAAATATAATCTCGAATTGGCTGCAGCTGCTAGCTATCCACAAAATACTACAAACAGATTCACTATGCTCGCGACCGATATGATCATTGCTGTCGCCGCCATGTTGTGATTCGCTTCTTGTCAGAACGCGTGATGAATGCTTTACAGGCATACCTCCTTGGTCTTTTAGAAATGTCCGCGTCGCTTGAGCTCCACAATTCTCAGCTACAAATCCTGAGTTACAAATCAGTTAGCTATACAAATCCTTTTGTAAGTATCCCTGTTGTGTTTGGTTGTAAACTCCAAGATCAGCCGGAGGGGGGGGGGGGGGACGAATGTTTAGTTTTTTCGGTCAGGCGGACACCATAAAAGATAACCACGCGACCAACACAGCAAGTGTTTGGAGTTTTATACAACCTAACAGTGATACTTTAAAAAGGATTTATATATAGCCGCTAACTGAATTTATAACTCAGGATTATATAGCTGTGTGGATTATTGTGGAGATCGGACATTTTCTAAAAGAACAAGGAGGTTGCCTGTAAAGCATTCATCACGGCCTGACAAGAAGTGCTCCAAGCATGGCGGTGACAGCATCGTGAAGCCGTTTGTAGTCTTGTTGTGGATAGTTAGCAGCTTAGGCTAAATAATATTTCCATTGTAAAAGAAACCATTTGGGGCTGATCCAACTGACAGGCACTATAGTTTCAACATGGTGGCATTGATTATCTGGGCGTGACGGAATGCAAAGCATCGATGAATAAATTAATTATAATAATTTATAATATTCGGCGTGAATTCCTCGTTTGCCTCTGAGATGGTTCTTGAAGTTACTACTTAAGTAAATGGTATGGCATTACATCAATTGTTTAAATTATAAGTTTTATTTATGTTGTTTAATTGACTACACAACTCAGTTTTATATTTTTTTGGCCGGAAACTTGAGGGTTATTATTTGCATAAATGAACAGTTTCACTCAGTGGATGTGCTATTCAAAACATTTTTTTTTTCTGAAGTTGCTTAAATGTAAGCTGTAAAAGTGAAATATTTTTCAAATTATCGATGATAGAGGAACAGTGTAGTGGTAATTTGTTACAAATAGCTTAATTGAAGCCCCAGAAAGTGTGCATTGAAAATAACGGAAAATTAACCTTTTGCCGTGGGTATGTAATTGTTAACTATTTGTTCTGCAAAAAATCGTTGAGTGCCCGCGGACATTTTAGTACCAAACGATTCACTAAAGGACGAAATATTCATTTGTATCTTCAAATTTGATCAAAATATGAATACCAGTTTGATTTTATTTTAGCCAAAGATGTCTCATTTTCAGTGTTATTAAAAGGCGGTTCCCCCCCTTACAAAGGGCAGGGGCCGAGGGAGCCCGCCCAGGGGGCAAACTAAACATCCGGTGCCAGTTTTGTGGAGTGGAAGGAATGATATTATACCAAGATGTCATCAGAGAATTTAACCAGTCTTTTGCATTTTGAGAGAACTAATTTCACTAAATTTCAGTTTTCAGGGTTAAAAATACCTCAAAAAATACCATTTTGGGGCATGAACTTCCGCCCCTGATCCCCAAGTCTAGGTTAGTGCCAGAAGTGAAAAAGCAATATCATCATGAATGTTTCCAGCCCAAGGACTAACTACACACAAAGTATGAAGGAAAGTTTATTTTGACCATTTCCAATTTGGCTCCATCCTTAGCGAGATTCTGTCTGTAATAATTATTTAAAAATAATTCAACTGCTCAGTAAAATCGGACAATTATTAGCGAAATCTTGTGCGTAAATAAGTAATAAAACGACTGAAATTAAGCAACAAGGCACTAATGTGGTGACCATGAATTTAACTAAATACAGCGAACTAACAAATACGGGAACTAATAATGCCGCTAGCGCTGCTGTTTTAAAACAACAAGTCGCACCATCAACGGGACTTGTTTGCGATCTTTCGACGCTATCGAATTTGCATGTTAGTTTTGCTCGTGGAGCCTTGAGCCTTGCATAAATTATTGTGTTGCCTTTTACAAATTTCAAATCCTCCGTGAAACATTAAAATCCTACAATTTCCAGAATTTTCGGCCCGTTTTTGTCTTCTGTAAGATGTAAATTGAAACTTTTAGAAAAGATAATTAGTAAACACTTTTGAATTTCTCGGGACTTGCGTGGGCGAACACACGCACTCTACCTATTATCGTGTCAAAATCCATCTTATTTTGCTTATCAAATTAATTGCATTCCTTTACCAATTTGAAATCCTCTGATCTGACCGTGAACAAGTTTGACCTCGATCGGTTTGCGACACAATTATGGAGAATATTGCATCTATCCTCGTCTTTCTCATGTTTTTGAAATCTTAGATTCCGCTGCCACAAAATTCAAACTTTAGGAAGCAATATATAAACTGGGAAAAACATAATCAACAACTACATCATATCAATCGAACACTTTTTCTTTAGCATTTTTCACGCCCTTTTATCCTTTTGACTTGTCATGCAGTAATTTTATTATTCAAACAATTATTAACAATTATTGGATTCGGTTTATTGTGATATCCAAAATAATCAAGGTCGAGGTAATGAATTATGATAACTCTTACCGAGACCTTGATTATTCTTGATATCACAAAAACCGAATCTAATAATTGTTTTATTATACATTCAAATGAAAAATGAATAACGCTTCTGCCACCGATGTTTACCAGGGCGCTGGAATGGCTGGGCGGTGAAACGACTCACTGCGCTCTTGTGCGATGTTTGATGCGGAGTGAGACTGGGTTTGAGCGCCCTCGAGAGCGCTCGCCTTCAAAAACATGTCAGCAAATGAAGTTCAATAGCTGATGCAGAAAAGGGATTCGCCACAAGAGAACGGTAACGGGATTTCCACTTAGGTTTTGTAGAATGAACATGTCAACATGTTGGTAAAAGCTGTAAGCAATAAAAGAAACGGGTTCAATATGTAAAATCAACAAAAACTGATTTTATTTAAAATAAGTCGAGCTTGCTTCGAAACGCGTTGCTCTTTTAGTGTGGGCGCGAAACGACAGACGTTGATTGCCTACGATCTTAATCCAAACAAAACGTTGAATTTTCGTCGTATGCATAGAGCAACCTTCGCTTGTGGGGGGGGAATCGGTGTAATTTTCATTTTGAACTTTTTTGAACTTTTCGAGTTAGACTCTCTAGACGTCATTGGCGACAGAGAACTTGGTTCTCTCAAAATAAGGTGAAATTAGTCACTATTTGACGTTGTTTTTTTTGCGAGACTGGCCGGACGGCTACGAAATGTACCAATATGTAAAAACGCACGCGTCCAAAGCCATTGTACTGCTAATTACACCGATTTTTTTTGTGAGACGTTCTCGTACAATGGCTCTGCACTTGCGTTTTGACATATTGGTACATTTTCTTATCGTCCGGTCTGCAAAACAACAACGTCCAAATTGACAAATAACATTTCACCGTATTCTGATAGTAACAACTGGCACTGACGTCTATGTCGTGTAGCACGAAAAAGTTTCCAAAAAAGTTCAAAATGAAATTTACACCGGTATGAAAAGCAGCGAAGGTTGCCTCTTATTGCCATATACGCCGTTTTTGTTTTTGGGTTTAGATTTTCTGTTTGCATTGAAATTTGATTATTTTTACATGAGGCCAATCAAACGTTTGTCTTTTCGCCGCCCACACTAAAAAGAGCAACGCGTTTTCGAAGCAGCTCGACATTATTTTAAAAATAAAATGCGTTTGTTGATTTTACATATTGAACGCCGTTCTTTAATTGCTTACAGCTTTTACCAACATGTGGACATTTTCATTCTACAAAACTAAGTGGGAAATCTCCGCGTACCGTTCTCTTGTGGCAGATCCCTTTTTTCTGCATCAGCTATTGAACTTCATTTGCACGACATGTTTTGAAACGCGAGAGGGGGGGGGGGCTCTCGAGGGCGCTCAAACCCAGTCTCAGTTTGAGGGGGTTTCTCCGCATCTAAACATCGCACAAGAGCGCAAAGAAGTGCGGGGGGGGGGTCGTTTCAACCGCCCATCCATTCCAGCGCCCTGAATGTTACTTAGCGTGAAAGTCAATCGCATAAAGCGCGCGAGACTTGACATGATTACCCTTGGGAAATCATGACAACCGGAGTGTCCTTGACGATGATTATTGTATAATTCTGCAGGTTGGGGATTACCCGTGATCCTCTCGCTAACTGGTAGGTTAGTACTGACGTAGATGCTTTCCAAAGGCGCTGATTTCGAAAATTCACTGTATGCTCTTCGGCGCAATCAGAAAAGAGATAGTGAGTCCCGAATGTATAATAATCAAATTTGTTGTTAACTGACGATGATATTGATTTATCGAACACGTCGTTTTTGTTTCTGAAATTATTTGTCTGCAGATATCCTAGTCCCTTTGAATTATGTTTTTAGTTAGTCAAAATATCGTTCTCTTCGTAAATTACTTTTGGCCTTACAATTTCAGTTACTTCACAGCTTTGGTTAATCCATATCAGTTAGCAGTGACAAAACAACTGCTTACAAGAGCAATAAACCATGGTCCAACTTGGACCCTGGACCTGAAACCTGGACCTGGACCGCTTTACAGCTAGCTTAGTGTAGTTATAACTGAAAATCAACCTACCGGTTCATTTGCAAACGTCATCCTGAAATCATCCTGGAATTGTGTTTTCTTCTCCTTCCTAAGTAGTTTTGTCTGATTTTCCAGCTTTTCTCGATTCTTTGCTTGATATCATTGTTTCCCTGGAGCGATAAATAAATACTATTTGAATACATATCACCAAGAAAATTGCCTGTCCGTTTATGATATAAATAACAAAACAGAACGGTATATTTGTTAGGGCAGGTTTATATTCATAGACAAATTTTAAAATTTGCCAGAATAAGTCGAAGTATCGAATTTTGTTTTTACTTTACGTGCATTTTGTTGTCAATGGCAACCCACAATTTACTAAAAGTTTCACCATCGTTGGATCCTTCATCTTGAATTTCATTAATATATCGGTGATGTTAGAAAATCGCCTTGACTCGGACTTACTTAAAATCATTAGAAAGCCGATAGATAGGATGCTAAGCTTGAATAAAAGCGTAGATCTACTGCAGAGAAATATGTAAAAAGAAACAGAGAAAACACCGGATGAAACATGCATACTTGTCAAAACGTTTGTTGCACATGGAAACACCGAGTTTAAGATGTGCAAAAAAATTTCACTCAAAAAATATTTCCTGATAGCATTTCAGGCAAACTTATTCCGACTTAGTGGGTAAAAAGAAAACCTACTTGTTTTCAATATTGCTGTTCAACCATGGAAAATGGTTACTTTGCTATTCTTTGTTTCCATCTTGACGTCATCAAAATTCTAACAATCTAAACTGTAATCCCTACGAAAGCTATTCCTTTTTATATCTACTAGACATGGAAAATCATTTAATCTCTCTGCAAAGTTTGGTATCAATTCAGTAATTCCTTTTGGAAATAAAGCTATTTAAAATTTTCAGTGATGTCCCGGATGAACGTGTTTTCTGAACTGTCACAAAGAACGGATATTTTTATATCATTTTTAAATATTGTCAGAGCGTGATAATAATTAAGAAATGGATATCTAAACAGATTTTGAAGTGAAAGCTAATGGATATTGATCGGGTTAATAGAATCTACTCCTGAACTGAATCTTGTGCAATTTTTTGGCGGCCATATTTGTGTGCCTCTGAAGGACACAACCATGGCGGCGGAATACTAAATACTGTAATTTTCTTGAAATTAGTTTTGCAAACCTCGGTTAAAAAAAAAACGCTACAAAGCTATAATTTGTTTTCTTTCTGCCCAGTTCTTTTACCCTGTTTGACTTTTCTGATGGTTGTTTCATGCAATCAAGACCCTTTTTGTAATGTTGATGACTACCACCAATACAAACTCCCACCCAATTTTTGTTTTTTACAACCCTACAAACTTTATTAAACCAACCACCCCCAACCCCTCCCCCATCTCCCTCTGCAATAAACCACCCCATGATGAATGAACATCAACATTTTAACGGAAACCTCCACTGTTGAAACAATTTGCCTTAAGGTTATTCGCATCGAAATAGAAGTTACACTGGAAGATTCTGAAACTTTCCCCTAGTTGACACATTGTGATGTAATGTTTCAAAATATAGAATATAAATTTTAGGTCACCAGCCCCGCGAAAGAGATATAATCGACTAAACATGAATACCTCATAAGTTCCTTACAAAATTTTCAACCAAAAACAAACGTATTTTGTTCACGTTTTCAGTGATTTATTATTTTTTTCTGCACTGAGAATTGGTCTATACTCCTTGTAATAGAAAGAAGATGATTACTAGACTTAAATATGCGGAAAAAAATGATAGGCCACCACGCTCGTTTTTACGAGAAAACGATCATTTACCCTCTCTCGGAGAGCATAGCCATAATGAAAAAGCCGCCTATGTTTTTAATGTGCGCGCGCTAATTACGCGCGAACATGATGCGCAGAAAGGATGCGCAGTGCAATACTATGGAATGACCTTAAAATCGTTGTAAATATTGTCCACAACTAAAAATGTGTTGAAATGACTTGGAAAAAACATTAAGTGTACGAAAAAATGGGATACAACTGAATATCAGCCATTTTGAGGCTTACATTATCATGCGCGTCGCCATTTTGATGATATGCCATCACATGATTGCCACAATTGAGAAAATTAACTTCAGTTCGTTCAGTCAATAAAATTCTGTTTAACACTATTTTCCAGCCCTTGTTCCAATAAAATGGAGAATTCCTCTTGTAGACCTCTCCCCGTTATTCCATTAGCCCACCCTCTCTCCCATTCTCAAATAACTTACAACAAGACAACATTTATCAGAGAAGACAAATTATGTAAGTTGTGGTGTCAATTTGGTACGTCTATTGTTAGTCTTTGTGGAGATGTGCCCCTCCCCCATTAACCCCTTCCCCCCTCCAAAAAAGGGGGGGACTTTAATAGAGCGCTGGGAAAGTGTAGTCGGGAATATTCGTACCACACCAAAACACTAACCTTGTGGTTGTTGAACATCATTATCCTCCCCCCCCCTTTGGGTTTTTTTTTATTTTTTTTTTTTACCCCTGTCCATGTCAATCAAGAGAACCCGTTCTCCAGTCATGTGGACATCAGGTACTCGGATCAGCCTCCTTGCCTAGTTATGAAAAATGTCGCATGGTTACATATAAGACTAACAGAATAACTGTATATTTATTTACATACAGGCCTAGTTAAATCATAGATTGCAATTTTCCTCAGTTATATCACGCGATATATCTCCTCACAGTTCCTCAGAAAAAGTGGAGGATAAAGATAACCGCACAACCATAAAGATAAACTAAAAGGCAAGTAAAAGTAAAGTAACTTCACACCTCCCCCACTCAAAAATATTCCTCTAAAGAGGCTTGTTGTAAACAGTTCTTTTTTATAATCAAAAGGTTAATTATCAATTTCCGAAAGTGTTTTTGTTTTCATATTTGATTCCTCCGAAAGTGATTCAGGACTGTCCAAAATTATATTATATGCCAACTTTTGTCGAGCACATCCGTTAATTACGTTTACTAAAAATATTTATTATATAAGACACGAGTGTTTTACTGGAAAATAGAACCACCTCGTAAAATTCATTACGAAACTACATCCGGGACCCGAAGTGGCGTATTTTTCCATATCCTCACTAGAGTGAGGATATCGCCCATGACGTAATTTCCCGCTTTTGCATGGCTTTTTGTGCCAAAGCTGGCCAAAAAACGCCGCGTTGAAAATGGCGAGCGATAGATTCGTGAATTCACTTGAAGCTGACACGGAAATCGTTCACTGAGGAGTAGGAAAATGCTAAAACGAAGAAGAAAACGTTCATATGACTTAAAATTATTCAAGGAGTTGCCTTGAAAGCTGAAGACGAAAAGGAGAGAATTCAAGAAACGTCCAGCCATCGAGTTGCAAGAAGTTCTCGCGGGTAAAGTTTGTGCTTTTTGTGGTTTGTCTATATAATAAAAAGAAAATTACCACGGTGGCTTGAAGATATGAATTTTATTTTCTTCGTGGTTAAAAACATATATTTTACTCATTCGCTGTTGAGGGGGGCGCCTCAATTTTTCGATTACATATTTTGTTTTTACCACTCCCCCCCCGTCAAAATAAAAATTCATATCTTCGCGCCGCCGTGTAATATCCTCTATTTATGTTGCGATATGTAAAATACTTTTCCTATATAGAAATTTTAAACAGCTAGTGTAATTTACCCAAGGCAACTACGTATATACAATGAATACAAAAGCCCCCCAGTTTTTAGCTTAATTACCTCTCAAGACGAACCGTATACGACTCTTCGGCGTTGAATGTCCGTGGTCTTCGGCCATGATGTTTGAAGGCAAGGTTCTCTGTCAAGAAACAATGGCTTTACAACTCTCTTGTTGAAGCCTTCGTAATGAAAGAAGCGTCTTACCCATGAAGATATGGACGATTTTTTCGATCCTAGTCAGCATTGAATTTGCAGATTTTCTTGCGGTAGAATAGACTAAAGAAACGACGTTCAGAGTTTAGCGGCGTTCTCTTGCTCTTTCCTCGGTGTTGAGGGTGCCGCAAAAAGATGAATAATTGAATATTAATGTAAAAAAATTGATCTGCCCAATTTAAATGAATTCCCTTTAAAAAGGCCATGTTCACTGAAAAGCAAACGACGACCAGTACCCTCCTGTCGTATGGTCTTCTAAACTTCCACTTAGAATACTGTTTTATTCAGTTTACTTTTGATTTTTGTGGTTGCTTTTTGAAGAGCAAGACTGAATATTATGGATTTTAGGTAAGAATAAAATTACCGTAAACTTGATAAAAATTCGTAAGACAACCTCTTATTTTTAGACGTCCAACCTAAAATTTCATCAGTCTAAAAATGAAGTGACTTTTGTATTTCAATTCGGGAAACAGGCATGCTGCCAGCTAACCCATAAATCTCAAATGAATAGCCTTTGATGATTATTTCAGAGCATGTTAAACACCTCATACGTACATCCAAAGTTATAGTCCCACGACGCGTACAAAGGCTAGGGGGGGGGGGGGGGGGGAGGGGGGGGGGGTGGGGATTAATGGAGCCTCCTCCCGTGGGTTTTCGTTATTATAAGACACATCAGGGGGGGGGGGGGGGGGAAAGCATTGTGCCATTTAGTAGATAGCCTTGAGCTTGCTCTACCAGGTAACATAGATTTCTGGTTGGATTATGACGTCATAGGAACGTCATTGACGCATCCATCGCGGCCATGTTTGGATCCGCCTTCTTTGATACAAGACGTCCCAAGAAAAAAGGCAAAATCGATACAAAAATTAGTCCAAAACAATGGGATAAAATGTACTAATGTGTGGCAAAAATTACCATTAGAACGAATAATTTTGATCTGAAATGGTAAAACTTGGTAAACCTGCATGTCATTAAAGCGGTTGCCATGGCAACGTCAAAAACTGCGAAAAAAACAGTTGTCACATGTCTGGGAGGGGATGAATGAACAGCTACTGAAAGTTTAAGTAATCCTTTTCAAAATTTTTCGGCTGCAAACCGGTTCTCACCCATTTTTGCCCCTAATGGAGGATATTGTTTACTCAGTATTTTGTCCGCAACGCAGGAGAGTATAACCAACAGAAGAGTTTCAGTGTCGTGACAAGGTAATCCATGTAACAGTTTATTTGTAGCTCTACTAATATACCATTCTCGCTCCCGAGAGCCTCCGTTTCTTTTGGTCATGTGGGTCGGCGAAACTCATTGTTCCGGTTAAAAGAAAAATCGAAGGGCTCTGGGGACGAGGCTGAAAAGACACCTAATGTGATTTAGTTCGAGAACAAGCGCATGGGCGCAAAAATTGTCTGTTTTCCGTAAATTCCACCGTACTTACGCCGTAACGTTCGCGTTGGTTGAATAAGGATCACGTTGGCTCTAGTTTCAATAAAAATGTGCTTAAAGCAACAATTTATTCTTCACTTCAAGTTTATATCAAATAATGTTGTTACAAATATTTTCTGATGACAGATTTTCAGCTAGTACAATAAGCACGTTTAAACATCACAACAACGGTATACAAGTGAAGTCTGCGTTACTAACTTATTAACTCGCAGGGGGAGATAAGAGAAGTAAAACCTGGGTTAATTAACTTTTCATCTGGATTACAGTGTAGTGTCAATTGGCGTTTCATAAAACTGGGTCCAGATTGTCACTGTATCATGAAGCAAGAAGGGATGCCTAGTCTAATCGCAGTTTACCAGCATATATTTGCCAGTTTTTTCCTCCACCGTTAATACCTGAGCTTGGAGCCCGACAGTGGCCAACATTCCTTAATTTGTTAAACATAACAGTATTTTTCAAGGCTCTGGGGAAAAAATAAAGCAATGGTTTTACATCTCTTACTCCTATATACGTAAACAACTTATTTTACCACACTAAAGGATCCTAGTCTCGCATTGACGGTAGATAAAATCACATCTGTCAATGCATAAACAAACAGGAAATAATGCAACGAGCCACTCACAACTCGAAGGAAAAACCTGCAACCGGTGTCCCAGATGCGGGAAAACGTACTGCGCCAAGTCACGATTGGTTTTCGCTTCGTACCTGATTGGTTTAAAAAAAAATTGCATGTTTACTCTGATTTGGCTTAACAGAGCAACATTGTACGGAGACCTTTTGTAACCAATTAGAGAGCTCAGAAAACGCCCATCGACAGTCAATCGAAAAAACCGCTCCATCAAGACTATTTCCCCGTTTACAAAATTGTCTTTAACTTGAAAGAAACTGGAAAATTTAGAAGCTATGGAGTAATCCCCAACCTCGTCCTCCAGGCTCATCTCCGCTTTCAAGATGGCGGGTGAGCGCGAAGAAGACCCTGGCGAACAGCAGGTTTCCGTGTCTCTTCTCTAAAAATATTGTAGATTTTGATTGTTTCAAAATGGCGGCGGGCTGGCGATTGGCTGAATTTGTGGTCACGTGACCCTGCTGTTCGCCAGGGTCTTCTTCGCGCTGCCATTTTTGAACGCCGGAGTCAGACTCCTGGGGACGAGGTTGGAGTAATCCCGTCAGCCATCAGTTAGATCAACCATTAAAATTCTCCTTTCTGCTTTTAAGTTTGTATAATCATCTTAAGGCGAATTTTGAATTTGATTTAAAAGGAAGTTATATACTGGTATTAGCCTCAAGTTTGTCGTTCGAATTCCGTCTCAATCTTCCCCTATTTACAACCATCCTTGCAACAAATAATTAATGTTGCGTTTTCTTATTATCTCTTTGGTGTTTT
>MU826636.1:0-12299 GCA_029204205.1 Desmophyllum pertusum
TGTTCCTGTTTGGTTATTATTACCTCTTTGGTGTTTTTCTACCTTAGGTACGGGTCACACTACAGCCAATTTTGACCAATTTTGTTTATTAAGTGTCAAATCTGTCAACACGTAACGTAAAAATCGTCCTGAATACAGTGCGACCCCCAGTTTCAATTTTTTGCCAATTTTTTTGCGAATTGCCAAATTTTCGCCAATCTTCAAAGAAGCCGAAGTGTTGCCCTGGAGGCGACCAAATTTTTGAAAATCACACAATTTTGTTATTTTAGCCAGTTTTAGCCATTAAACTGTCATTCACGCAAGATGCTATGTTTTGATAATTAAGGACAAAATAATTTTTTACCTGGTTCATCTGACTCTTTTAATAATTATTTCGACCGGAAAACGAAGAACATGAACATCGATATTACGCGCGAATGTCTTATGACTACACTGGGTCTGATCGAAACCAAATTTACCGGCGGCAATTTGGAGAACAATTCGTCTCAAGTTCAAAACAATCTCCTTCGATTGCAATTGAAGACAGCAGCAAGAAACGTAGACTTTCTAAAAGCCCTTTCCAATATTATTTTCCCTTTCGTTGGTTTTGGTTTCCTCTCGCGACGTTCCTCGATCACTGTCGCGCGTCGCCCGGTTTCGCTCAAAGACGACTTGTGGCAAGTCTACAAGAAACGACGAACACCAAGAAAGCGAAGTACGAAACCTGGTCCCAAGCGGTCTATGCCTAAAACAAGGAACGGGGAATGGGGGAACGGTAATGGGGGAATGGGGAACGGGAATGGGAATCCTCTAACAGGAGGAATCTCTAAAATAGGGAATCTCTAAAGGCGGAATCTCTAAAAAAGAGGAATCTCTAAAAGGCGGATCTCTAAAATAGGGAATCTCTAAAAGGCGGACATCTCTAAAAAGAGGAATCTCTAAAAGGAGGAATCTCTAAAATAGGGAATCTCTAAAAGGCGGAATCTCTAAAAGGAGGAATCTCTAAAAGGCGGAATCTCTAAAAGGAGGAATCTCTAAAAGGCGGAAATCTCTAAAAGGCGGAATCTCTAAAAGGCGGAATCTCTAAAAGGAGGAATCTCTAAAAGGCGGAATCTCTAAAAAGAGGAATCTCTAAAAGGCGGAATCTCTAAAAAGAGGAATCTCTAAAAGACGGAATCTCTAAAAAGCGGAATCTCTAAAATAGGGAATTAATGTCTAAAATCGTTATCCGTTTACTGAAACGCTGAGAAATATCAATATCACTGCTAGATATACGACTCGTGGGTTGTCGTCGCTTGCGGCAATCATTTCGAGAATAAATAAAGACCAAGGGACCACACACGGCAAGAGGTATTGAGTTCGGGATTACCTACAGCAATATTCTGAACGAAGAAAGAGCGGAGGAACCTCTGAATAATCATCTATACAAGCTGTAGATTCGAAAATAAATGCGGGCCCGCCGAGAAAGAAACGTCGTTAGTCCAAAACTTCAAATTGTGACCCGAGTTTGTGACATCTCTAATGACTCTCTAATGGACTACCGTAGAGTTCCGATAGTAGCGACCCTCGTTACTTTCGGAATTAGCAGCCTTTGGGGTTCGCTACTTTCGGGGGGGTCGTTACTTTCGGGGGGTCGTTACTTTCGGGGAACAAAAATCATTTACAAATAAAGCTGGCGCGAGCTTTTTTTTCCGAAATAAAAAATGAACAACATAAAAAAAAGAAACAAAATTTTATTTGCATTCCATATTGTATAGATTGTGTTTCATAAAAAGAAGGTAACAATGATAAATACAGCAATAATAAAATAAATCAATATCAACACCAATAAACAAATGAGACAAAATTCGTCTATCCAGTTTTCATGTTTTAACTGCGACATGGGTGGGCTCTGGATGTCTTCCTAGATTGTATTGTCAGTGGTCGGGACGAGTTGTATTAGTTTGTCTCTCAGTTTCTTTTCTTAGACTTCTAAGTCCTTTCTTGACGCCAATTTCATAAACGCAAGGAATCTTCAATGCCTCCTCCTTGAACCATACACCTTCAGGCGCACTCCTGCCTTTGGCCAGATACACGGCAAGTCATCTTGATTTCCTTTTCCAGCAATGGCTTGTACAGGACCTCCGCTAGACTATCAGGCACGTGTCCAACTGTAGTCGCATCTTGTTCGCCGCCGTTTGTGTTTTTTCATCTTCACCGCTATTGCGTTATGTGAATATGCGTTGGAAGGCTCGGGAATGCAGTTGCAGACTTCATTAATTCGCGGATTAGACCGATAGCAATGATCTCCCTTGATACGTGAAGTAATTGTGCATAATCGGCGGTAAATAGAAGCCATTGGTCATCAATTTTCACTTGAACAGTACACTTTCCTGATGCTGAGAACGCGAGGGTCTTGTTTCTTATATTCTTGTGTTGACATATGAATGGATCGAAATCTACCAATCACAACCCACGGACGTGACCTTTTGAACCCATGGAAGTTACCTTCTGTTGATTACATCTATTTTCCCGAGACGTCCGCTAAAATGATAGACATTTGGTCACGTTTTTTCACGTGGCATGTAGTTCTCGTCTTTCTTCAGTGAAAATATGGAGAACGTTTGCCTATGTGGAAGGGCAACAAAATATCATGTATACGATGTGAGACAACCGTTTGTGTCTTGTGTGCTCCCGAAATTCAGAATACTGAAGATGAGCCAGAATATAAGCCCATGAGTAAGGTTGGAATTTGTAACCAATGCACAATACCGCCATTGCCGGCTGTCGTGTTGAGACCGATGATGAATCAGGTGTTAGAGGATATGGATGGCTTCCAACGAAACCAGGCCAGTTCAGTTTTGAAACAGAAAATGAGCAAAGTTCAACCGGCGCAGTCTCCGGAGCCCTTAAGACAACGACGAAACAGTAGCAGCGAAGGTACTGATATCAAGGTCCCTGACAAGAGAAAGCAGTGGACAAGGGAACAAAAGCTCGAGTTCATAGATCTCTACAAGAAATACAAGAACAAGGCAAAGGCCGCTAGAGAGTTTAAAGCTCGCTATAAGTTCGAAGTGAAAGCTAGCACATATAATCCATGGATCAACCAAGAACATAAACTTAGAAATTCAAATTACAATCGAAAAAGGCAGGAGCTGGTCGACGTGCAGCTTTTCCGGACATGGAGAAGAGATTATTTGAGGAATTCCAGGAACTACGTGGGAAAGGTGTCAAGGTTAAGGAATGGGGGTTTCCGAAGTCGATGCAAACAGTTAATGGCGGAGCTGCATCCAGGAGTGGAATTCAAAATGTCAAACCACTGGTTTGATCGCTTTAAATCACGCTATGATATCAGCTTGCGCCGCCCAACAAATGCTGCACAGAAACAGTCTGAAACACTGCGTACCTCTATTCAACAATTTTCACAGATATCTCAGAAGAACGGCCACAGTCAAAGCCATTGTAGGTCCCTGGGAATTACGCGATATAGCGAATATGGATCAAACACCTCTGCAATTCTGCTTCAACACCAAGGGAGCTACTTATGCAGAAAAAGGAGAAAAGTCAGTATGGACTCGGACGACAGGTGAAGGCCATGATAAGAGACAGTGTACCGTGCAATTGACCATATTTGCCGATGGTGAGCCTCGCATCAAACCCTTGTTTGATCTTTAAGGGCACAGGACAAAGAATTCCAGACAGAGAAAAGAGGCAGTATGATCCAAGAGTCGTGGTCAAGTTCCAAGAGAACGCATGGTGCAAACGAAGAAATGATGGTCTTCTGGCTCAGAAATATGTGGAAGAAGCCAAACATGTTTGGTCAACCACGCGATAGACTTCTTACCTATGATGCGCATAGAGCTCAAACAACAGAGAGGGTAAAGACCATTCTGACGCAAGAGTGCCAGACGACATTGGGGCTTGTACCTCCGGGCGCAACGAGCAAGGTTCAACCACTCGATGTTACATTTAATGCGGAATTTAAGAAAAGTGTTGACAGACTAGCCACGGAACACTTGTCCGCAAATCCAGAGCGCTTTATGACGGAAAAGTGACTGCTGGTGATCGGCGTGTGCTTTTCACGAAATGGGTGGGTACGGCATGGCAAGAGACCTCGCGCCGGCTGAAAGACACGGTTATCCGTTCATTTGTGAAATGTGGAATTTCACTACCCATTTCCGGTAGCAGGGACAGTGAAATAAATATCGATGGTTTACCGGACTACCGCATGGGCGAATCAGCCGATATAGAGGAGATCGAGTTCTTCACTGACTCAGAGGAGGAAAGCTAAACTGCTTCGATTGTACTGCATGACGCACCGCTGCGTTTTAGTCTGTACCCCGTACCGGTATCTCAGTGTCATTTAATTGGAAGAAACACGTTCATGGTTAATCGACGAAAACTATATAGAGTTTTCAATTTCAATTTGAAGAAACGTTCCTGTTGTTAATACGAAATTACGGTATACCGGTTTAGTTCTTACAATCGCTACATCAGTGAACTGATGTCAAGGACGAATGGTGGCATAAAGCTTCCCCTTGTTGTAAATTAAAGTGCCTTATCGTGAACAATTTGTGACACTGCACGAACATATTATTGTACATTAAAATTTTGACTATTGATTGACAAATTAAAGGTATATACAATTTAAAAAAACTTGGTCTCGCTACTTTCGGGGGGGGGTCGCTACTTTTCGGGAGGTCGCTACTTTCGGGGAGTCGCTACTTTCGGGGGGGTCGCTACTTTCGGGGGGTCGCTACTTTCGGGATTTACTAGCGGCCACAAAAAATTGACGTTACTTTCGGGGGTCGCTACTTTCGGGGGGTCGTTACTATCGGAACTCTACGGTAAAAACGTTGTCTTGCAGCCACTTCCCGCCATTCGGGTGACTATTTTGGGAGAATTCAGCCTTTTTCGACATAAAAAAGCAGCCATTGATCGTATATTCTCACTACTAGGTTAGTTGTTTTAAAACATATTTAGCAGATGTCGCTGATACATCACTGATAAACACTGACCCCTCTAACTAATGGGCTAAAAACTAAAAACGCGTTGTCTAATCAGGAGTCTCTAATAACCTTTTCAAATTGCTCGTATATTAAAAAAATTGAGACGAAAAACTTAACCAGCTCTATAATGCCTCTCAAAAATGGTAACAAACACGTCCTACAGCGAAACTGCGAAAGAAACGTTCTATGGAGGGTGTATGTAAAACCAGGAACACACCCGGAACACCCCGGAACACCCCGGAACACCCCGGAAACACTCCCGGAACACCCCCGGAACACCCCCGGAACACCAACGGAACACCCCAGGAACACAAAAAAAATAAAAATAATAATAAAATAATAATAAATAAATAAAATAAAAACAAATATATTTATATAGTGGCTGAAGTAGTGAAATCGAACATGGTCAGCGGTCAAGAGCCGTTTAACGAATCGACTGATACCGAACACTTCCGAAGATGCCCCGAAGATTTCCGAAGACTTACGAAGATGTCCCGAACACTTCCGAAGATGCCCGAAGATTTCCGAAGATTTCCCGACCACTTCCGAAGATGTCCCGAAGATTTCGAAGATGGCTCGAAGACTTCCAAAGATGTTCCGAAGATTTTCCGCACGTTTTCAGAAGACCCGAATTTTTTTCTCTGGTCCCGAGGGTGTCCGCTTACGTAAAGACGAAGAGTAAAAGAGAGCGCAGAAAAATTCGCCTGATTACTCAGGTTAGGGAGGTTCGACTGAACAAACAACGACATGATTGACAAATGACCAATTGTCTACGAAATTGCACATGGCAATGACCTCCGATTACCTCAAATTCAATGTCACGCTCTGTGGCGTTGGCCAATTGGCAAACATTTGAATTTTGAGCGGTCCTTTGCCACTTATTCACTCTTAGATAAGAAGCTTCGGAAAAATTCGGTCTTCTGAAAACGTGCGGAAATCTTCGGAACATCTTCAGAAGTCTTCGATATATCTTCGGAAATCTTCGGGACATCTTCGGAAGTGTTCGGAAAACTTCGGAAGTGTTCGGGACATCTTCGGAAATCTTCGGGGGCATCTTCGGAAGTGTTCGGTATCAGTCGATTCGTTAACGGCTCTTGACCGCTTACCGTGTTCGATTTCACTACTTCAACCACTATATAAATATATTTGTTTTTATTTTATTTATTTATTATTATTTTATTATTATTTTTATATTTTTTGTGTTCCTGGAGTATTCTATTGTGTTCCGGGGGTGTTCCGGGGTGTTCCGGGGTGTTCCGGGGTGTTCCGGGAGTGTTCCGGGGTGTTCCGGGGTGTTCCGGGTGTTCCGGGGTGTTCCGGGGTGTTCCGGGGTGTTCCGGGGTGTTCCGGGTGTGTTTCCTGGTTTTACATACACCCTTGTATGGATATAAACACAAAGCCGCTTAATTATCTTATGGCTTTTTATTTATCGTCAGTTCCACTCCACTGAACATCATGTAACCTTTGATTCCCAATTACATCATGTTTTTGCATCACAACGCTTATGCAACCACTCACATCATGCAATTTGCCCGAGATTAAAGCCATTTTGGCTCTTTTTCAACATAAAAAAGCGGGCGTCGATAAAGTCCGGAACACGGAACATTCCGGAACATTCCGGAACATTCCGGAACATTCCGGACCATCCCGGAACATAAAAAAAAATGAAAAAATAAAAATAAATAAATAACTTAATTAATTAATTAAAATTAAATTCAAACTAAACACGAAAGAAAAAGAAAAAACAAGATGAAAAAAAAATTGTCCAATCTCCGAATATAAAAATATAATTAGTGACAAGTTGTGCGGGGGAGGGGGTGTTGGATATGAAGTGAACAAAATACAATTTATGCAACAGTTGTTCGCCAGGACGTCAATCAGGTGACGGTCATGATTGTGAGAAGAACTTAATCAAGCTGTGTGTTTTGGTCGACGAGAATAGGCTGTGAACAGGCTCCTAAGTTGGGTATAGTTCGAAGAGGAAATCGGGGAAAGAATCGACTGGAGACTGGGGAGGAGAACGAAGGCGCCACCTTCCCACTCTCCCCCGGCTCACCCTTTTCTTTTCACCCCATCCTTACCGCGGACCTGCCGCGGACGGAGCCATAGGCTACGACGAAATTCACGTCTACGGTAAGTTTCTCACAATCACAGAGCCAGAGATGTCATGACCGTCACATGATTGACCCCATGGCGAACAACTGGCAAGGGTGGCCGTAGTTAGAACAACCCTGTGTGTTACCTTGAATTTTCATGATTTTAAAAAGGCGAGCCTGCAGTCATTGCGGTTAGTTGCATGTCCCCCCCCCCCCCCCACCCAACTTCCCACTAAATATATTTTCATATTCGGAGACGAGAACCATTTTTTTTTCTTTTTTATATTTATTTATTTATTGTTTAATTGTCTTTTTAATTGTTTTTTCTTTCTTGTTTAGTTTTAATTTAATTTTAATTAATTAATTAATTTTTTATTTTTATTTTTTCATTATTTTTTTTTATGTTCCGGAATGTTCCGGAATGTTCCGGAATGTTCCGGAATGTTCCGTGTTCCGGACTTTATCGACGCCCCATACTTAGCATGTGTCTCAGATAACATCACAGATAAGGTGAATTTTTTTGTTTGCTTCTTTTACTAAAATTTAATAACGCAGTGTTTGTTACCATTTTCAGAGGCATTAGAGAGCTTGTTAAGTTTTTCGTCTCAATTTTTTAATACGAGCAATTTGAAAAGGTATTTTTTTAGCCCATTAGCCGCAGGCCGTAATAGAAACAAATGTCAGCGTGCAATTTTTGACTGATTACAGATAATAAGATAATATAAGATCCATACGTTTCTGTTTTGATTATTCAGAGATTCCTCATTATTTCTTCGTTCAAATTGCAACGAAAATTACAATCTAGTGACGTGCACAGAATTGATTTTCATACCAATGGACGTCTGTACAGACTATTTGTGTGGTCCCTTGGAATAATTAGACGTTTTTGAGCCGTCGAAGTCGAATATTCTCTTCTTTGGCGCGTATTACCTACTTTTTGTCAGTAACGTCAAGTTGTAAATACTACAGTGAGGGCTGTAGGGTGAAAGGGCACCAAAGGGCACCAAAAACAAGAACATTCGCCTTCCGGTTGCCGTCCGTGGCTCAAAAACGTCTGTGCATAAGCTCTCTATTGTCGCAAGCGACGACAGCTACGAGTCGTATATCTAGTGATATTGATATCAACGAAAACTCGCCTTTAGAGATTCCCTATTTTAGAGATTCCGCCTTTTAGAGATTCCCTATTTTAGAGATTCCGCCTTTTAGAGATTCCGCCTTTTAGAGATTCCCAATTTTAGAGATTCCGCCTTTTAGAGATTCCGCCTTTTAGAGATTCCCTATTTTAGAGATTCCGCCTTTTAGAGATTCCGCTTTTAGAGATTCCGCCTTTTAGAGATTCCGCCTTTTAGAGATTCCGCCTTTTAGAGATTCCCTATTTTAGAGATTCCGCCTTTTAGAGATTCCTCCTTTTAGAGATTCCGCCTTTTAGAGATTCCGCCTTTTAGAGATTCCGCCTTTTAGAGATTCCCTATTTTAGAGATTCCGCCTTTTAGAGATTCCTCCTTTTAGAGATTCCGCCTTTTAGAGATTCCTCCTTTTAGAGATTCCGCCTTTTAGAGATTCCCTATTTTAGAGATTCCGCCTTTTAGAGATTCCCTATTTTAGAGATTCCCCATTTTAGAGGATTCCCATTCCGTTCCCCATTCCCCCATTCCCGTTCCCCCATTCCCGTTCCCCCATTCCCCGTTCCTTGTTTTAGACATAGCCGTCCCAAGCCGTTTAAGTTTACATTTACATCAATCAGGAGAGTTTTGGAAAAACACATCTTGGTTTGAGTGGCGACCACCACCCAAATTTGGCACTTGCGAATTTTTTGCAAATTTTTCCTCGCCAAAAATTACAAAATTTTTTATGTAAACAAAATTGGCTGTAGTGCGACCCGTACCTTAGCAAACTAGTATTTTGAGGCTTACTTTAGTTTGAAGGTGATTTTGCACTTCGCAAAAATGACTTAAAATATCGTGACATAGCTCCTTTAAAATTCATTTTACCTTTGGTAACTATACACATAGGACTATCGCATTTTTTCTATCGTTTTACTATCTATAATGCTTAGATTTCATTTAACCTTTTGACTTGATAATAACGTGAAGTAGCGTCGAAGCGTCGTCGACTTAGTATAGTTTTTTCTCCTGTATTTCAAGAATATTCGAGCGTTTACCTTTACCATAAAATTGTTAAAATTTGCCGAGGTACATTATATTTGGCAGTTTGAGTTAACTGGTCTTACTGTTTTCATATAACTGTACTGTCTCTTATATTTATTGTCCAGCCTGCTTCACTATAATACCACCAATAGAAGCCAAGACTAAGACCCAGTCTCTACGCTATTTGTTGACTGACCACTTCAACGGCACGAGAAACAATAACTTTGACCCTGATGCCAAAGGAAGAGCACGTGACTTCATAGTGAAGATGTTCAATGATCACGGGCTGTACACGTGGACTGAAGAATTCCAATCGAATCAACTCGAAAAGGTAACCGTCAGAAAATTCAAGTGTATCAAGTTACAGTTGTCCCGTAGGTGGACACCTCTCGTAAGCAGACACTTTATCGTGTTTCCTAACTACACAAATATATACAGAAACTACAGTTTAACTTTCCATAAGCGAACACTTTTTCTTGTCCCGAGGGTGTCCCCTCACGGGAGGTTCGACTGTAGTACCACATGAGGCCATAATCTAACCAATGAATGGAATTCACTTGAATTGTGTAAAATTTTGCTAATTACTTACACGGGGATTTAAAAGTATGGTCCACGATCTAACCTGCGATCAGGGCGAATTTTTCCGCGCTCCTTCATTTACTCTCTGTGTTTACGTGATCGAGTGCGAAAAATTGGCCTGATTCGCAGGTTAGTCATGTAATATATCAAACACGAGAGACAGTGTTTCATCAGGATATCCAAACACCGAGAATAGAGTTGAAAATACGACGCGCAGCGGAGTGTTTTTGACGAAATTCGAGGTGTTTGGATAGGCCGATGAAACACTGTCTCAAGTGTTTGATATATCTTCTCAATCGAAACAAAAACTAAGGAGTAAACGGAGAAATAAAATCGTAAAGTCTATGCTAATTAAGATCGGGTTTCCAAACCTCCGACACGGTTATGATTTCCTTTGTTTTAACTTGATGAACTATTAATGAGTTTGAGAAGATCAGTTCCCTTGGCAGCCGACACAATCTCGTTCCCAGAGTCCTCGTTACCCTTGTCCAGCGGTAGAGAGGCAAGGACCTCTGGGATAGAGTGATCCGCCTGACCTGCGCAGTAGGACCGGAAGTCCAAGAATCTTGGCGTCCGTTAGTTGAAACATGGAGTCTAACACATGCGCAGTAGAACCGGAAGTCCAAGAATCCTGTTATGGCGGATCGCTTATTCGCTTCCCCCAGAGGTCCTTGTTGGCCCGCTCCACCGCTGGACAAGGGTAACGAGGCCTCTGGGAACGAGATTGCAACCTACAGGGCTGAATGGAATGGAATGGAAACTTTATTGCAACTCCCTACATGGGTTTTTTCAGTTACATAACTACTTATAACCTACTTATTAAGCCCCCCCTCTCTTTCCCCTACTTATAACTACTTATAACTACACGAATAACGTCTGCGCATGGCCCCAAGCGCTTGCCAGGAAACCAGAGCAACAACATAGGTAAAATGGCGGAATTTTCACAAACTTGCCCCAGGGTTACGCGCGGTCATTTTGATCTCGCGAGATTACTGCTGCTCGTTATCTACTGGTCTCGTTCTCGTTTGATTGTATAACCTTAAATATAAACTCTCCACAGTTCGGCCTGGGTGTGAATATCATTGGTCAGCTGCCTGGTCGCTACACTGGAACACGTGACGATAAGATTGTTCTGATTGGTGCTCACTATGACACGGTCCAGGGCTCTCCAGGAGTGGATGATAACGGTTCAGGAATGACCGCTTTACTGCAGGCTCTTAAGCTGCACACTAATCCGGGTAAGTTAATTGATCTTCAAGCACAACGTTCACCGTTCACTTCTAAGTTTAAAGTCGTGGGAGGGGGGGGGGGGGGGGGGGGGGGGGAGGGGGGAGCCGGGGGGGGGGGGGGGGGCGGGGGGGGGGGGGGGGGGGGGGGGGGTGGGGGGGGGGGGGGGGGGGGGGGGGAGGGGTAAAAGGGGAGGGGGAGGAACTGATATCGGAACTTCTCGCTTTCTCGTTTATTTCGTTACATTTCCACATCCCCGTTTTCGCCCGTTTCTCTTTGTGTCAAATATTGCGTAATGTCGCGATAATTTTTGCTATCTCTCCTGGTTCCTCGCCACCTTGGCTATATTTGAACGCTCCTCTCTCTTCCCGCCTGCCCGCCCCCTCCCCCCCCCTCCCCTCCCCACGCCCCACTAAGTTTCGAGTCCGCAGTTCAGAGGCGGTGGGCGGGTGGGCGGTGGGCGGTGGGCGCTTAGCGTAAGAACGGTAAATAAGAAACCGCACACAACAAATAAAAATTGATAAAGGTGAAAGGCACGGTACGTATCAATGGTTGTACGGAAAGGCTCCCTTACGATTTGTGAACACACCGAAAGTTCTGGATACAATTTTATAAAAAAAAAATTTTTCAGCCGATACAATTCAGGAACGTGACAACAGTGTCTTTTCTATTTGTTATTTCTTTTCAGACAAGTTAAATTGCTCCGCGTGCGTATCACATTTTATTTGTCGCGTTTTGATTTTGGAAGAGAATCAACAGACAACGCACCGCTGTGAGAATGTGCTCCACCACTGTTGGGGCTCGGCCTTGTCCCGGATAACGTTGTGGGCAGTTATGGTTTCGTCAGAACTTCACGCGTGTACCTCATACAGTACTGGCGCGAGTTTTGTTCAAGGGGCCTTTATGATTCAGACACGGGTACTGAACTACAACAACACGGCCAAACTCTCAAAGCTGCCGGACCAGAAACTTTTAATGAGAATTTTCCAGCGATTTCTCAGAGTATGAAGATGAACAAGAACCGAGGAAACTTCTTGGCCGTGATTGGGCCGTTCGTCAAGATGATGGAACAGCTCATTCGCAACATATTTGCAATGGCTTTTGATACGAACGGTGGTCTCATCGATCTATAAATAGGATCGGATATAAGTTGTCTCCAGTGAATTAAATAATTAATTAATAATTAATTCATTAATTAAACGTCTTGCTTGTGATTTGCTTGGATACAGGGAATTATAACGTTCAGCTTGTGAAGCAGACATACCTGGGGGGGGAGGGTGTGG
>MU826637.1:0-12250 GCA_029204205.1 Desmophyllum pertusum
ACTCGCAGCCTCGACAAAAATCATAAATGAACGGCCGCATTGAAACATAATGAGGGTTTACAGTTCAGTGACCTATTTGTTTTTTATATTGGCATCAATTTCGGAATGTTCAAATTATCCTCTTAAAGTTTAAAAAAAAATAAAATAAAAACATTTTCGGAAGCGAAAAAAAAAAAAAGATATCGCTAAAAATGGTGTCCATGCACCAAAACCGTTTACCTTCTCTCTTCGTGGGTGGCAAGTTATGACCTTGAAAAATATCGATGCGTACTGAGAACGTTTGTTTGAGTCAATGTCGTTTCCTGAATTTTGTTGTGCATTTTCATTTTTTTTCCACAAAATTATATATTAAAAATTGTTCTAATATGGTCGAGACTTTGGAACTTATCAAGTTCTTTTTTTTTTTTTCAAAGTATTACTTTAAAAAGCTTGCTTCTAGCTACCGTGCCTGAAATAAATGTAACCGTGAACCGATGAAAAACACTTACTGCTACTGAACGCGCGGTGATTAGTACCAGTACACAAGGCATACCTAAAAATGGAGGATAACATTGGGTCCATCATACTCTCTTTTGCGAGCACGGGAGGTGAACTATCCTTTTTTATTGTATTTTTCGAAACAGTGCTTGGTAGGGAACATTCAGAGGAAAGATTTTCAAAAAAATCGTTCGACAACTTTTATTTCTGAGGAATCACCTTAAAACTGAAAAGTTTGGTTCGAGACTGCTTGAAGTGCTATTTAATCCTGAGATAATCATTTCGAGAAAGAAAAAAAAGGCTTCAAAAAGCAGCGAAAAAAAGTTAAGGCGACGGCGCCCTAGATCGAAGGGCAAGAGCCCCTTTATTCTTACACAAAGCGAATTGCGAATGGAAGTAGGAGCATTTGAGGGGAATATTTCAAACGCCAGATTGTTCAATTTTCGTTGATAATTTCTTGACCGCATTTATTATCTACGCTGGCTTATTGTTTGCTCAAAAGAGTTTGTTTGAATTTATTATTCAGCTGCCATGTTCCTTTTTAACTTTGAATATTTTATTGGCCCCACCCCCACCCCCTCCAAAACAATAAAGAACTTATTTTCGACATCGACGCCAGTTAACCATGGAGGAAGATTTTTAAAAAAATTACTTGTTTTCACTCTATTTTTAATTGAAAATCAGGCACAGTGCTTACTAGCCCTTGATCACTCAATACAAAAGTAAAAAATACTGTACGCAGTCACACTCTACTCCAAGCGGACACCACTGTAAGGCGAGACCCCCTCCCTAAAGGCGGACATGATTCTGGCTGGTCCCGGCTGAATTATCCACTTGTTTGTCTGCTCTAAAGGCGGGACAGCGGACACTTTTTTTTAGCACAAATTCTCTGATGAAAAATACCTCTCAAGGCGGACACTAAAAGTGCTTTTTGCACAATCAATAGATTAAAGGTCCTATATATTATTTCAAATTGACCCTACCACAGCAATAACAATCTCAAACTGATCTGATTACCAGAAAAAAGGTCGAAAAAGGTACTGTCTTTTTGCGCTGGAAAGGAAGCCGAGAAAGGATCAGAAAGGGACTGGACGTCACGGGCTTCTATAGTGAAAAACTTGTAAAATTCTGAAAGGGCCCAACGGACCAATACAAAGGTACCGGATCCTGGTGGGATCGAAATCAGCAAATTTAAGAATGAAAATACAACAAAGAAAGGCTGACTGTACGGTTGGGATAAATGTGAATATATTTTCCAATTTCGTCAGGCACGGCCTGACTTCTTCAGGGAACTAACTCCAAGAAACGTTTTTTCTTGGAGCTAGTTCCCTTCTATAGTGTCAAGGCGGATACCTCTCTAAGGCGGACAGCTATAGAGCTCGTTCCGAGGGGTCCGCTTTAGAGAGAGTTGACTGTATCACCAATTCTAGTGAGTTACGTCCCCAGAGGGTACTCTCCGAAAAGTTGGGTGGTGGCGTGTGGCGCGCTTCTTGAACCCCTTACCCTATTTCGGACCAAAATATACGATTTTCCCTACCCCATTTCAGACCTTAACCTTAAATCTCTCCGTGCCAAAAGGCAAATAAGGCCGTACCCCATTTCAGACCTGACCCTATTTCACCACACATACACTCTGATTACATGATGGGATTTTGCATGACGCGCCGAGCAGAAGTCGTAAAAGTAAAGCTAAATCGGCCCTTACAGTGTATATAAAATTATATGTAAATGTATGCTTTTATCAGTTAATGTTGTTCAGCAGTCCATATTCCGTTATCACAAAAGGCGTTTAGATAAAGAGATCGTTATAGCCTGCAGTAAAATGAAGGGTTAGTAAACATTCTTCCTAATGAGTTTGATGTTTGTTATTTCCAGTTGGTCAGTTGAAGGTGTCATTATGAGCAAACAGGCTGAGGAGGCAACAAGTAATGACGAGAAGGCGCGAAACACAAATTGTGACATGCACAGAACGTATTTCTGTGCATCAGGACAGTTGTTGGTCCTGGGTGGTGTGTTTTGCAGCAGTTGTTTCAAATGTCATCAGATGTGGATTTATCTATAGCTTTGGCATCTTATTCCCAGCACTCTTAGATGAATTTCAGCAGGGAAAGGCTAAAACAGGTAAATTGTTTCTGCAACGAACGAACGAACGAACGAACGAACGAACGAACGAACGAACGAACGAACGAACGAACGAACGAACGAACGAACGAACGAACGAACGAACGAACGAACGAACGAACGAACGAACGAACGAACGAACGAACGAACGAACGAACGAACGAACGAACGAACGAACGAACGAACGAACGAACGAACGAACGAACGAACGAACGAACGAACGAACGAACGAACGAACGAACGAACGAAACGAACGAACGAACGAAAAGGGAAAAACAAAGAAAGATTGAGTAGTACTATTATGTGGTACTGTTTATTAATTATGCTGTACAAGGTGGTTCTTGAAACATTAAAATGAAACCTACTGAACAGAACAGCGTAATAAACAGCACCACATGAAGGTCCTTCATGTGGTGCTGTTTATTATGCTGGTCCTAACTTTTAAGTCTGCCAGGATGAAACCCTAGTGTGAGACCATTCACATGAAAGTTAATGTGCTGTACACGTTAGTTCTTACTTTTAAGTCTGTGGATGAAACCCTAGTGTGTGACCATTCATATGAAAGTTATCGAGTAGTAATACTGTTTATTAAGCTGCACAAGGTGGTCCTAACTGTTAAATTTGTCAGGATGAAACCCTCATTTTTTAATTTGGGCACTCTTGGGAGTGAAATGGTTAAGGTAGTGTACTGTTATACGTTTTCTTCTTTCTCTTCATAGCTTGGGTCGGATCAATTGCAATGGTGGGCATGGGACTTTACGGTCCTTTGATTGGAAGACTCTATCATCGTTTTGGCGCTCGAATTGTCACATTTTTTGGATCGATTATCTGCGTGGCTAGTCTCATTGCAACATCGGAAGCGTCGAATCTCTATATCATGTACGTTACATATGGGGCTCTGTTCAGTTTGGCACAGCTGGCATATTTCTAGTTACGTTCCTAGAAGTGCCAAAGTACTTTATGAAGTGGCGCTCGCTGAGCCTGGGACTAATAGCCATGGGCCTGGAGGAGGGCTGTTTATAATGAGCCCAATTGTACACGCGCTATTGGAAAAATATGGTTGGAGAGGAACATTTTTATTAATGGCTGGCATTGTCTCCATAACGTGTATATTGGCTTTTATTTATCGACCGATCGTGTCAGACTCTGACAGAGAGCAACAGAATGTTAACCGAAAACAAGGCAAGAAATTTTGGGACATTTCAATCCTTAAACACAAAGTGTTCCTTCTCTGCACGATGTCAGGAGCTGTGTTCTACCTTTCTCACTACATTCCACCGATGCATATGGTAAGTCTTAATGTAATATTTCTCAAATCATTAATAATTCATCAAGTTAAAACAAAGGAAATCATAACCGTGACAGATTTGGATATCTGATCTTAATTAGCATACTAATTAGACTTTTACGATTTTATTTCTCCGTTTACTCCTTAGTTTTAGTTTCGATTGAGAAGATAGTTCATAGAGGGAAATGGTTCTGAAGCCGGCAAAGTTCTTTGTTATATGTTTTTGTTCGCTTTTTGTGGGGTTGACCGTGCACAAAACCTGACAAAAGACAATAGGTGGTTACGTGTGTTCAAGCAACTAACCAATAGAAACGTTGCGATTACGTAATTCATGCATAGTGTATGAGCTCAAAACAAAAGATGTGCACGGTCATGGACCTTCCAACATAAATCTTGGCCTCTTTGTTTGCTCCTTTGAAGTTTGCCGGGCTTCATAACCATTTCCCTCTATTAACTATGATATAGTAAGCTATAGTACATCCAGGGAGAGTTGTTATACTCCTAGTTGCTTCATTCTTCATAAATCGGACGCATCAACCAGCTACTTAGCCACTCCTTCATTCAAAAAAAAAGCCACTCCTTCATTCACTGCAATTGGTCGAAGGAATTTTTTTCTGAAGTCATTAAATGTTTTAACAAAGAAAATGCACACCTCCTTCTCATTAAGCCGTTACAATAGAACAACTCTTTGGGAAACTACAGAATGGAGCTGATACTGGTAAAACCCCTTAAGGTGTTAAAAAGCTAAATTATGCACTTTTGTTTGCTAAATATTATATCTATACTAAAAATAGGCCCGCGAGGCGTGCTCATGGCTACTGCATTTTTTACTCAGAGAATGCGCATACATGTAGCCCATGAGCCGATTAAACGAAATGGGTTAGGGACTCTCACGATTTCAATCAGTAAGTTATATTTTTCTCTACCCAGCAGTCATGAATCCACATCATCCCTTTATAACATGTATACTAGACATACTAGATATAAACATTTCCACGCCAATGGCTTTCGTTAACTCTCACCAGACCTCTCAATTGATAATATAGGTCAAGACTTCGTTCTCCGAGTTGTCGCCGTTGAGGATAGTGCAGCAACTTTGTTGGTTTTGTTATTTTTTTCTTTGGTGTATTGCATTTGATAACCCTAGCCCTAAGGCAACATCTCTTGCTTTGGCTAACCACACTAAAATAATCAGGCCCGTAGGGCGAGGGATGCGACAGGTGCGTCCGTGGACCGATGGCTGTCAATAAAGTGAATGAAAAGCTCTAATTCGCTAACTGGTGTAGTCTGGAAATGAAGCCTGAATCAACGAAGATAACATCGAAGGTCCGCCATTTGTAGATTTGCTGGGTGACATATTAAATTTTGGATCAGATCTTGAGATTCTATAAGCTGAATTTAACGTTAACGATAAATTCGACCTAAAACCCTCATACGGAATTTTAATCCCCAGGATCTCAAAATGAGAGAAGACTGGGTACCCCAATAATGAACTGCAAAAGGGCTCAGCATGTGTGTCAATATTGGATAAAATGGACCGAACAGAGCCAGAGGTCACAGAAGAGCGAAATAGAAAGGCCGCAGCAAAATCCTGTCAATCGATAGATACATTTGTCCGTAAATTGTAAATTACATGTCACATAAAGTTTCTTGCAATTGTTTGTCATTAATCCATTTTGAATTTAAAGAAGCTTTACAACTGCTGCTTACTAGTTTAGCCTTTTGGGTTAGAAAAAAATCGTTAAAAATCGTCTGGAACAGGGTATCTTTTTTAACATTTAGTCTGGAACAGGGTCGCAAAATTAGCGTTTTGTAGTCGGTATAGGTTAAGGGGTTTTATAGTCCAGCGGCACACCCCTTACCCAAATTTTTTTGGGGAGTACCGCCCCCCCCCCCCCTCCCCCCTCCGGGCTTCGCCTCCTCGCGCGTGACGCGACTCTGCTCATATCCTAGCTAACTGAACTGGGTAGTTACAGTACACTGCACGATTCACGTTTAACGTAACAAATTTATTAGGTCACTTTTAGCAACACTTTGGCTCTCGTAAACTAGCTCGCCGACTTCCAGTTGCGGACAAACAAACTCTGTTCAGTTTATTTACCTTCATGTCATTTTGATCAGTACATCTAACAAGACTTGAAACCCAAGCTAATTTGAATACAATCACCCACTGTTTTCTTAAAACAACGGAAACTGTGCTCAAATGAGATGATCTTATCTTTCGTCTACAAACAAGCAGATAAGTTCGTCTTTAATTTTAGAAGATATTTTCATATTAAAATCATTCCTCGTTTCGAAAAAAATTTAACACACTTAACAATAGTAGATCTAAAATCCATTTTCTAATATCATTTTGTCACGATGTCCAACGTCAGACTCCCGAAAGCGCGGTGAATAATTTTCTGCAATCCAGCACGCGGCTTTGATCTTTGTCACAACAGCATTCGCAGCATTCGTGCTGACATAACAAAATTCTCAAATCACTCATCACTCATACTCTTATGATTGTCGTCATACTGTAAAATCTTTGTTTACACAGCAGCATTCGCGCTGACATAACAGAATCTAAAAATAAATTGCACATCAGCCTTTCAACAACTGAAGCTCTGAAAGATTTTCAAAGAGTTCGTAAATTCACGCTAGCATAACAAAATTATTTGGTCCCTCAGCAATACTTTCTTCTCTGACTTCACCCTCGCGCGCGCGTGTGACTAAATGAGTTAACGAATATCACGTCACGCGACAACCTTTACCTGTAGAAATTTCATTTATCTCTTCAGTTATCAATTGCTCGTTTTAAACAACTGAAGCTGTGCCGGAATGATTTTCAAAAATTCTGCTCCAGTAAACTAGCTCGCCGTCTTCTTTTCGCGGCTTCGCCCTTCGCGCGTGAATGACTCCTTGAAGCCTAGCCAAACAAATACAGCTCCCACATAAACATTACTAACTAGAAAAAAAAATGATCCGTCCTTCTTAGTAAATATCTTAATTTACATATTCCCTTTTAGCAACCTTTATCTTTATTTCAGGAAAGTACAACTCAAACAAATGAATTGTACGAAGGACTCCTAAAAGACCGGCGGTTACTCAACAAAAGCTTCAACAATGTGACTCAATCAAACGCGACCCTGTTCGTGCAGTTTGTCAAAGAAATACACCTACGTAAATAAAAACATTTAAAAACAAACGTGTCTTTCATATTATTTTGAAACGCAATTTCTCTCCCTATAGCTCACTAAATATGCCAATCTTCTTTTTAAGCATTGCACTTGACACCACTGTCAATGAAGCGAAACAATCGAACAATGCCATATCATGTTCAGTTATTCAAAGAATTGTTACAAAAAAGTCTTACGAAGGAATGTTACAAAGAATGCTGCGACGACGACAATAATGGCCACTTGCGCAAGCGCAGTAGCCATAAAAATTAAACTCAAAAAAGGAAGCATGAAGGAATTTATAAGTAATTGGAATTTAAATTTAGTATTGAAGGATTTGTAAGTTAAAAAGTGAAATTAAGCCTCTAACAAGTTTTTTTTTTTTAAATAATTATTTAACAATCTAGCTTTAAGTTAAGTTTACGTAATTTGTATAAGTTAGGTTTGACAAAGTGCTCATGACTTCAATGAGAATGCTTATTTAGTTGACGTCGTTAGGTTTTCTTCTCGTATATATTTTTTTTATTTTTTTATTTTTTTTCCAATATTGTATCTTGTAATGTTTTTATCCTAATCTTGATAATGTATGTAGTGTAAGTATCGTAGTGTAAGTACCGTATTGTCAGTAGTGTAACATCATATTGTAAGTAGGGTAATGATTGTATTATAAGCATCGTATTGTAAGTAGTGTAAGTACCGTTTTTGTACGTAGTGTAAGTATTTATTTAGTATTGTAAGTAAGCATCACATTGTAAGTATCGCATTGAGTGTACGTATGGTATTATAATCATTGTATTGTAAGTAGTGTAGGTATCGTTTTGTAAGTAGTGTAGGTATTAGTATTGTAAGTAGTATTTTTTGTGTTGCAATTTAAAATAAAATAAATAAAATAAATAAAAAAAACCCAGCTACTTAGTCTCCTTTGCTGCCGTTATTTGTGTCGGTCACGCAACGCTTTCTGTAACGCAACGCTTCTGTGACTACCCAAATAACGGCTGCGAAAGAGACTAGCGGCTACTTCAACCTCATGGTTTGTGAACAAGATTTCTAAACTACTTTTCCATGGCTACTTGTTATAGGTTCGTTATTTGGAAGAGATGTGATTGCACAAAAGGAGGCCTCCCGTCTATATATCTACAGTGGACTGGCTTCCTTGCTAGTCCGACCTCTGATTGGTCGATTGAATGACGTCAGCTGGATTAACATGTTGTACATTTACTCTGTAGCTGCCGCCATTGAAGGCGTGGTTACTATTCTGTTACCCTTGGCAACTACAAATGTTCACTTCATTCTGTATTTTGTGGTGTATGGATTATGTGATGGCACATTGGGCTGTGGTTTGACCATTGTTGTGTTAAATAGTCTACCTGATACATTGAAACCCTTAGGATTCAGTACTTATAACTCCTGGCATATATTACGTCAGCATGTGGTCCGGTTCTTGGAGGTAAGTATTTTTTTAAAACCAATAACCTTATTCTCACTGATTTCGCGCATACTAAATTTCGCGCAATCGACCGACCTGTATTTCGCGAGGCCTCAAAGGCTTAAAATGTTAAGAAAATATCGCCAATTTATTTTCGCGGTTTTTTTGACATCGCGAAAACCGCAAGAATTGATACCCGCAAAAATAACTGAGATTAAGGTACGTGGGATGTACGGGACCTAGCCTCACTTAAAGTAATGTACGATAAGCGTAAAAACCACTCGACACTGCATGTTGTTGTCGACCTCGTGCGAAAACGCTCGGCTGTTTGTTATACCACAGGTAACCCAAGCTCTCTATATGAGTAATATGCTTGGGTTACCTGTCATTATACAGCGATGAATTAAGGACATAGTGCCTTTACTGTACCCGAAAGTAGGTAAATCAGTAAAAGCTGTGGAATCGGATTCGCACTGGCAAAAAATACAATCTTACGTTTTTTCCATGTGAATCTACATGTCCGCATGACAAAGAGCTATCAAACATTCGCTACAAAGACATTGAACAAAAAAAACTTAATTCCTTTTTTATGTAACTTCAGCTTCTAATGTCAGTCAGTCACTTTTTATAATGATTTCGCCAATTTTTTTACAGTGTCTAAATTACTCCCTGCGATATAATTAAAACGTCTAGGACTATATGCTGTCCAATTTGGAAATAATCGAATAAAAAAAAATTCCTCGGACTGCCAAATTGCGACTCGTAGTCCTATTGGTACGTGTAACAGGACTACATGCTGTCCAATTTGGAAATGGTAGTCCGAGGAATTTTTTTGAATTCAATTATTTTCAATTGGACAAGCATGTAGTGCTATTAGCAGGGGGGGGGGGGGGGCGGGGGGAGATAAATAAATATGCAAAACACACGTGCAGAATATTGTACTACTAATTAAGCCTATTGTTTTGTGACGTCCTCGTTTGCCGTCGCCGAAAACGAAAACGACAAAAACTTGAGGAAGAAGTTTATCTGCGTTTAAAGGATCACAAAGTCGAAAAAATTCAATAATCATTTTATACATGTCAGTTACGCACTTCCATCGACCTCATCAGCCGTCATGTTTTTTCTAAGCTTTTCTTCTGGCTTTACCACAACTTCATGACGCACGTGGCAGCATGATGAATCCGCTGGCTAAAGTATGTGATGATTGCTTTTGCAAGTTGTGAGAGCATGGTTTGGATTTGATTTCAGAGAATGTATGGGAAGTAGCTATCCCTGCTATCCCGCCCTGGCTATTAGGTGTTAATTGAATTAATCGTTAATCCCAAATTAACGATGACTTTGGACAGTTAACAAATAATGGTGCGCACACTTGTATGGGAGTTTGGGGCTGGCGACAGCTCTCGTGTTTCATTGCAGAAGCCTCAAAATAATAGTTTACTAAGGTAGAAAACACCAAAGAGGTGATAATAAACCAACGGGAACAAGGATGGTTGAGGATGGAGATTGCGAACGGCAAACTTGAAAAAATTGGCCATTTTTTTAAGATGCGCCATCCATGACGTAGCTCGTTTTTTGATGCTCATGCAATTTAGCTGACTTTTGTTACTTGTTTGTTTTCTCAAAGGTCTTGTAGCAGATATCACAGGCTCTTATGTACCAGTGTTCCACATGGCCGGTGCGATAGTGATGGTCGGCGCAGCCATGCTGTTTGTTGTTTCTCGTGTCAAAAAACCTGATACATTGAGCACGAAGGAAGATGAGACAGTATGGGAATTGCTTGTTGTTGTAGAAAAGTGTTCTGTCGTTTAACTGTCTTTTATACGTTACTTGGACCTTAGACAGGTTGGTACAAGTACAAATGAAACTTAACAGAGGCCTGAGAGCCTTGCATACAGCCACCTTGAAATACGACCAACAACATAGCCAACTGGTCTGCCTCCTGCCAGTTGGGATTTTCAACCATGTTATGTTTATTTGAAATATTTGTTTCTATACACGGTTGCACAAGCTTCTAGCTTTAACACAAGCCGTGTATAAATAAAGTTGATTTATTGATTATTTTAACATGTCTATCGGTCTATCAGCGAATTGTCAGTGATGAGAATAGACCTGATCTGCAGATTTGCAATAGAACACGATGAGTATCTACTGTCCTCGTTACACACTGGTACCAAACAGTAAACACATCGTACTAACCTATTTTACAATCTCGGTAGAATTTCTCCACTGGATACTGTTTGGAAAACCCGACTCCACCCATGAGCTCGATACACTTGGATGTCGTCAGAGCAGCTACCTGAAACACACACAAAAACAAACGAACAGCAAAGGTCATTTTCTTTCAGATGCGTGATGTTTGATACGACAACTTTCGGCGTGTTCGCACTACCTTTCGATTGGATAACAACAATCGGAAGCTTTTCGAGTGCATCCTACGACGATTTGCCGAACATGGCACTTGCTAATTATAAAAATATAATAATAATGTGTTTATAGGCGCATTTAAAAAACTAATGATTCAATGCGCTTACAAGTACGGTATATAAAGAAATAAAGAAATGCGTATAAAATCATTTTTAAAAAATCATTGTTCAAACGCTTTCCTAATAAAAATGTTTTAAGAGCAGTTTTAAAGTTGGCAAAGAAGCAGCATTTTTTTAAGTATTCGGAAGAGAGGTTCCATAGTGCAGGTGAAGAGTAGGAGAAAGCACGTTGTCCGTATGTCACAGAGTTCACAGTTGGGTGTTAAGAACTGAGTAGCAGGAAGAGCGAATACGTGGTGGGCGATATTCTTGTAGGAGCGTTGATAAATAGGCCGGGGATAGTCCATGGAGGAGTCTTGAAAGTGATAAGTAGAACTTTGTAGATAATGCGTGATTCGACAGGAAGCCAGTGTAAATCTCGAAGGATAGACGTTTATAATAACGAACTCTAACCCTTTAACTCCCAGAGTCAAACCTTGAGTCAATAAATGTGGTTGTAACGTTTTAGTCTGTGGATGAAAACCTAGTGTGTGACCATTCAAGTGAAAGCTATTGAGCAGTACTTTCAAGTGGTACTGTTTGTTTTTGACAATTTTAGAAAATGAAATTCAAGATTTTTTCTCAGTTTTGAACTTAGCTAGCACTCTTGAAAGTGAAAGGGTTAATTTGCTCAATCAAAGAGCTGGAAGGGACCCTTGGTTTTAAAGCTGAAATTGGATTGGAGACGATTAATACACGGTTTCACTCTCAATTCCATCCTTCCCGCCTACATTCACAACATTCCAGACCTGAATCTGGATTGGATCTAAATTGCTCAGGAGGAACCCTTACTTTTCACTTCTTTCTCCCCTTTTCTAGTTGTTTAGTAGTTCTACCCCCCCGAAATAACTACAATAAACAAATTACAAATAAATTATAATAAAACTGAGTTAAGTTACGAGAGTGAACTGTACTCGCCTGCAAAGTACTTTGCCATGGCAGCTTCTCTCAGGAAGGAGAGTCCAGCCTCTTTCCTCCGCGCTGCATTGTACACCAACAATCTAGCAGCCTCAATCTGTGTGAGCACATGCGCGGCCTGATGATTGATGGCCTACAAAAACAGGGAAACAACAATCGCTATCTTCTCTCTTAACCCTTTCACTCCCATAGTGAAACCTTGATTCAGTAAATGTGGTTGTAACTTTTGCGTCTGTGGATAAAACCCTAGTGTGTGACCATTCAGATGAAAACTATTGAGCAGCACTTTCAAGTGGTGCTATTTGTTTTTGACAATTTGCAAATGAAATTCAAGATTTTT
>MU826638.1:0-12189 GCA_029204205.1 Desmophyllum pertusum
AAATATTATTCAGCCCGACATTCAGCCCACAAAACAGCGCTCGTTTATTCAAAGGTTTTCCGAAGCTGTGATTGCACTTGATGGTCTTTAATTTGATCACACACATTTCAGCACGGCAAAATGCTCTGAAGTCCTACATTCTTGTTCTTACAGGGGACATTCCATTTTTATCCGCACCCCTATAAAGGATGGCAGAAATCCGATCCCTTAAATTTTTATCGGCGCCCTTTGATTTTTTGGCGGCACCTTTGAAAAAAAAAATCAGAGGGCTTGATTTTTTGGTGGCTCCTTTGACGAAAAAATCCGAACCCTCTTGTAGTAAAACCCGCCATCCTTAGGGGGGTGGGGAGGGGAGGGTGCAGATAAAAAATGGAATATCCCCAGCATCTAACTAACAGTAAAACATGATGTATCTTATAACCATTGCCAGGTATTCGTGGCAAGTCTGACTTTTCAAGCAGTGGTGGTGGTGATGGCGGGCGGCGGCGGCGGCGGTGGTGGTAGGAGGGGTAGAGGTGGACGGCATCCATCAGGCTTGTCAGGAAAACAGATTGGCTTGTGGTAGGCATCAAAAGGAAACAAAAAAAGGCAGAAAGTGAACTTAAAGACCCATTTTCAACCAAAATGCATTGCGCGCCGCGCCGATTTTCGCTCAGACAGAAAATCTGCAAATCGCCATTTTGAGCGCGAAAGTGGCAAGCAGAATCCACTTCCATCGAGCTTTAATTTCTAGAATAATCGTTCTTTTTCGTGGTTTGAGGCTTTATTTAGTATCGTTTTCTTACTTTATGTGAATATTTCAAGAAGAGTCGTTAGTAAGGAAGGGAAAATCAGATGTCGCAAAAGGCCTCCAGGCGTCTTCGAGGCCGGCCCTAAACTACCTGCGGAAACCAAAGTTCATTAGAGTTCGGGAGTATGTCTTCCAGCTATGGAGGGAAAGAAAAAGGCAGCTTGGATTCGAGAAGATTTCCGATAGCAATTTTGCTGAAATTCTACTTCATCGCTGCGAAGATAATGTCGAAGTTGACGAGAGGTAAGCTGCAGGAGTGTTCGTGTCGTTCGTGTAGCTTTAGTTTTGGGTTATAATTTTTAAATTTAGCTCTTGCCTTATTCGAGTTTTTTTCTTGCTCAAACAGTGAAATTTACGTAGAAGATGAGGGAGAATTTGAATACCCTGCTTTCCCTGGTGATGGTAAGGAACGCTTCGCATCTTCGATCACAGATACAACTGTCCCCTCTAGCATTTGCAGTGGAAAGTTATAGATACATTTATGTCATATTTTAGCGGAAACAACAAACCGATTATGTCCACACCAGTACGTGCTGGACGGTTGGCAGCCAGACATCTCGAACAGTTTCAACCTGAGCAGTTCTTATAGAGAGTGCAGGTGGTAAGCGCCACCGCGAAAATTTCGCGGACAGAACCGTCTCAAAACAAAAACACAAGCGCGCAAAGCAGCTTGGATGAAAATGGGTCTTTAAGCAGGTTTGAGGTCCACCTTATTAATTTTAAAAAATAGTTTATAATTATATCTGCACTTTATATTTCTTTCTATATAATTTATTTTTCTGCAGTATAAATTATGCTGTTGAACCTCTCTACAACAAATGGTCACCCAGGGGCAGAATTAAATAACCACTGTATGTAGAGATGATAGAGAGGTGGCCATTATAGTAAGGTTTCAGTAAGAGTAAAGTGTATGGATTGGTGCATGGCAGGGACGAAAAATCGAAGTGGAAGTTTGACTACATGTACTGTATATATATAACAATTACAAATAAAGCTATTTTTATCATTCAGCGTGCATATGTTACAATGGACAGCCATCGCGAGGAGAGAATAAGCCAGCTGCTGGGAGAAATGAGAGAAAATGAACATAGCAGTAATAACGACAGAGCACAGGCTGGTGCGTCAGGTGTGTCAGGTGCATCAAGTGCATCAGGTGCATCAGGTGCGCCAGCTGCGTCAGGTGCGTCAGCCTGTAGAGATTGGTATGATGCTCCTTATGAAGACAATGAACAGCGTGAAGGAGGATCATACCTGTACAACAGGGATCAACCTGAAGCAGGGTCATACAGCAGGGATACAGGTATGTTTGTGCACTGGTTAGTTAGGGGAATTTTAATTCCTTGTTTGGTCTTTGTCTCCAATATTTATTCAGCCCTGTTATTGTCAACAGACAGGTTGCTACACAAAATGTCTGTGAGTTTTTTTGGAATCACGATTATGTGATAACTTTTAGAGTTCTCACAAGTGCTCAGCTATTTTTGATAATTATAATGTATTGGAGGATAACACATAATGAGAAACTCTTTGTAACATATAAAAACCATGTTTTGGTACCTTGGTACCAATCAGTCCGTCTGTCCGTCCGTCCGTCAGTTCAATTCAATCACTCACTCTCTATGATGAGTCAATGATTGAAATTTTTCATCAATCTGCCCGTCCATCAATAGTGATTGATTGATTGATCAAATAAATCACTCACTCTTGATTTAGTCAATCAACAAACTTTTTCATCATCTTACATTTATCGGTGACACCTTGTAACATTGCCAATCAGTCGAGTACATGACTTAATATGTTATTCAAGGTTGTCCTCTAATATATATCTAGTACTATAGTTCCCAGTTAAATATTAAAAACTGCTGTTGACGCTGATTAAAAAGATTGATGAAAAACGTTTCGGTCACTTCAGTGACCTTCATCAGTTGCCTGATTACGAATACAGTATTTTTAATCGCAGTTCCCAGTTACTCTGAATGGATTTCATATACAGTGAACTCTCTCTAAGGCGGACACCCTCAGGACCAGCTCCAGCTGTCCGCCTTATGGAGGTGTCCGCCTTAAAGAGAGTTTAATTAGAGAAAAACAGATGGAATTCAGCCGGAACAAGCCAAGCCAAACATGTCCGCCTTAGAGAGGTGTCCGCCTTACAGTGGTGTCCGCTTTGAGAGAGTTGACTGTACATTGCATGGATGCCTTTAGCACAGCTTTGTTATTTATGGATAGTTGTTCATTTTTTTGCTCTAGATATGCAAGGGGAATTTGGAGATCAGTTTGCAGCCAAAACAGCTGAGGATGTTTACATCCCAGATGAAGAGGACAACAGAATAAATCAGCCAACTTCTAAGTACTCTTCTCATGCACACAAACATTTAAACCAGAACACTGATTTGGATAAAAAATTAACGGAAGGACAGCAGACAAAGGTCAAGTCTGGCAGTGCAAGATATAGAGCCATGCAGGTCTGTAAATAATAAATAATTATTTATTTTGATACTTTCGTTGTTCCATGGTTGCTTTCATTCTATGCTACATTTACAAACAACTAATAAAACAAAATTTTCTTTTTCTAGGAATTCCGTAAAAAATTACCAGCTTATGAGCAAAAAGAGGCATGTGCACTTTTATTATTATAATTTTGAATCATTGTTTTATAAGTAATGCATTTACAAATGAATACATTGTATTGAGTAATAATTTATTTATTTATTCATTATTGAATAATGTACTTCCAGCACTAACAGTTTGATTCTTTTTATTCTTTTAGGAATTACTTCAACTCATTAACTCTGAACAGGTGTTAGTTATCAGTGGAGAGACTGGATGCGGCAAAACAACGCAGGTCTGCTTCAAACTATATTCACATTCCATTACATTTCTATGATGCTTTGATAATCTACCATCATAGGCAAGCAATGCGTGCAGAGGGCTATGTAGCTGTAGCCCTTTGCACACATTGCATACCTATGATACTTGATAATCTACCATCATAGGCAAGCAATGTGTGCAGAGGGCTTGTAGCAGTAGCCCTTTGTACACATTACTTGCCTATGATGCTTGATAATCTACCATCATAGGCAAGCAATGCGTGCAGAGGACTTGTAGCTGTAGCCCTTTGTACCCATTACATGCCTATGACCCTTTATAATCTACCATCATAGGCAAGCAATGCGTGCAGAGGGCTTGTAGCAGTAGCCCTTTGCACACATTACTTGCCTATGATGCTTGATAATCTACCATTATAGGCACGCAATGCGTGCATTGATCAAAGAGCCAATTTATTTCCAATGATTGTTGTAGGTTGCACAGTTTATCTTGGATGACGCCATTGCACGAGGCTGTGGATCAACATGTAGAGTGATGTGCACACAACCCAGGAGGATCAGTGCTATTTCTGTAAGTTTACTATATTTTCATCAAAGTATTGTTTATGATTGTTATAAGACACAGTGGGCCAATGGTTAGCATGTTGGACTCTGAATCAAGCGGTCTGGGTTCGAGCCCTGGCCTGGCTCACTGTGTTGTGTTCTTGGGCAAGACACTTTACTCTCACAGTGCCTCTCTCCACCCAGGAGTATAAATGGGTACCAGTGACAAAATGCTGGGAGTAATCTGCGATGGACTAGCGTCCCATCCAGGGGGAGTAGCAATACTCCTAGTCAGCTTTATGCTACAGAAACCAGGATAAGCTCCAGCAGTGTGAGCCAGTTTGGCCCAAGTGCTGCTTTATGTTTAGAAAATTTACTATAGACAGTGTCATTATACAACAAAGGTGGTCAGATTTAAATTGACTTTCAAACAGCATTTTCTTGCTTAATAATTTATTATTATTTACCAGGTGGCAGAGAGAGTTGCAGCAGAGAGAGATGAAAAATGTGGTGAAAACGGTAGTGTTGGATTTCAGATCAGATTGGAAAGGTGCGTACATCATTTTTAAAGCCATGTATTGCGATCGGTAAGGATAATTTGTGTTTCATTGATGCAGTGATTCAGCATTTGATTTTTTTTCTATTTTTCAGCAAGCTACCTCGGAAACAGGGCTCCATTCTCTATTGTACAACAGGAGTGCTTCTTAGATGGCTTGTTTCTGATCCGTGAGTCAATTAAAGTACCGGTACTATTTAATATTATAGTACACATAAGCATATAATTTTTTTCAGCTTTATGTGCCACCTAGGTGTGAGGATGATGATGATGATGATGAAGCATTGGCTGGGAGAGTCTGGGAGAGTCTGTATTATAGTCTCAAATTACGTTCCCAGGTCCACGACAGACAAACTCGATCGTCTAGTACCCTGGACAGACCCTTTTGCCGCCTATCAACTGGTCAGCGCTCTTTTGCTTACAGAGGGGCAAAACTCTGGAATTCCTTAAACAGTAATATTAAGTCTTTAAAATGTCCTAAGAATTTTAAGCGTCATCTTGCTAATTTGTTATTAGATTAATTTCCTACATTTGTAATATTTTTAATATATTTATTGTAATTACTATATTATTGTATTTATATTCTTAATTAATTTAAATTTGTATTTGATGCTGAAAAACCCACTTAGGGAGCTTCAATAAAGTATGTATGTATGTATGTATGTATGTATGTATGGAGAGTCTGTATTATAGTCTGGGAGAGTCTGTATTATAGTCTGGGAGAGTCTGTATTATAGTCTGGGAGAGTCTGTATTATAGTCTGGGAGAGTCTGTATTATAGTATAGGATTAACGAAGGGTGAATGACAGTAATGTGAACTGTATAATGATGAATGGACGAACTGGGGAGGGATGGTGGAGGACTAGTTTTCATAGCATGAAGAGTAGGACTATCGCTACATCTCTGGATGGGATGCTAGTCGTTCGCAGGTACCCCCCTTCCCCCAGCATTTTTGTCAGGTTGCCCTCACTCGCTGACAATTCGCCAGTACCCATTTACTCCTTGGTGGGGAGATGCAATGTGAGAGTTTAAAAGTTAGTGTCTTGCCTAAGAACACAACACAATGACCCCGCAGCCATAGTTCAAACCCAGAACGCTTGATCCACAGTCCAACACGCTAACCATTAGGACACCACCCCTACACAATGCTGTTCCATGCCACACTGTATTGCCGTAAGATCAACACAGTAGCCATACAAGTGAAAACGAGCTCATTCATTAAATGTTATTCTTTGTTCTTCTACAGACTACTTCTTGGTACGAGTCACATCATTCTTGATGAAATTCATGAAAGAGATATTTTATCAGATTTTCTGATTATTATTCTCAAAGATCTTTTACCAAAAAGGCAACAATTCACTTCAGCTTAGTTTTGGTGTTGGTGTCTGGTGTAGTATGTTCACTCCATTGTTTTCTATATTTTCTTACCAGGCCTGACTTGAAACTGATACTTATGAGTGCAACATTGAATTCAGAGATGTTCTCTGCCTATTTTGGTAGGAAAATCATAACATAACATATTTATAAACAAATAAGCCTTAGAACAATAAATAAAGTATTGTATTGTATTGTATAACTACAAGACTTAGTGCTGAAAAGTGGAGTGTTTCCAAATCTACTTTTATGTTGAATTGCTCTTACTTCAAATTTGCTTAATTGTAGATTGAATGGGTCTGAAATATCAATCAATGATGGAAATGAATGTTAGGTCTTGCTATAATAATTTTTATATAAAAATTATAAAACATTGTGCTAATTGCTTGATGTGTCTAAAAACCATGTCAATGCCAAGGAGTTCTAAGAAGCGGTGATTGAAATGGAGTTGCAAAAGTCAACTTGATATAAGTTTGTGTTGTAAGAATGTAGTCTATTTTGCTCAGAATTAAATCCTATTTATTTGGCGTATACGGTAGAAGAGCCAGATCGCTCATGGATACCATGCAATTCTTAAGTTCAGTTTCTGTAGCTTGAGGTGACTAGGAGTATATTGCAGCTACTCCTCCTGGATGCGATGCTGCTAAGCATTGTGTGGCATACACATTGGTTTAGCATGCATGCCGTTCATCGCAGCTATACTTCCCCAGCATTGTGTCACGCTTCCCTAATAAATAATAATCAGTTACATAATAAATCTATAAAATATGTTTTTTTTTATTGATGATGTTTATTTTGTATTTCATCTCAAGGTAATTGTAAAATGTCTCACATTCCTGGCTTCACCTTCCCTGTCCAAGAGCTTTACCTTGAGGAAATCATAGAAAAAACAGGGTAAGACTTAGTATTAATGGCAGTCTATACACTTAACCCTTTCACTCCCAATAGTGCTAAGTTCAACACTGAGGGAAAAATCTTGAATTTCGTCTTGCACAACTATCAAAAACAAACAGTACCACATGAAAGTTCTTCTCAATAGCTTCCATTTGAATGGTCATCACACACTAGGGTTTCATCCACAGACTCGAAAGTACAACCATATTTATTGACTCAAGGTTTGTCTCTGGGAGTGAAAGGGTTAATGAGTGTCTGTGGTTTGGTAGTGTTACAAACTTGTTCTGATCAAGATCAACTTCATGTACAGTCAGGTTTTTGGTAATGTTATGTTGGTAGTACATTGAATTATTACTTTAGCTAGGAAAATGTTTCGGACTTATAATTTGTGGATGATAAATTTTGGACAACAAACTTTCTTACGATTTTTTGGCACATTTTGGACGTTTTTTTCTTGCAATTTTGGATGTAACACTCAGAGACGATACAACGTGTAAATAATGTTAAATTTATTGAACACAGATCCGTTCAGACAGTTCAGTTTGAACGCAACAAATTACGCGACATACTTTGTTACCGTTACCGTTACCATTACCATTACCAGTACCATTACCATTACGGGGCTTTTCAGTGACAATAAAATTACAGTAAAAATTAAAATTTAAAATTATGATAAAAATTACAATGATAAAAATCGGATAACATCATAATTCTGTCTTTTATTTGCCCTAGGTATGAAGTTAAAGAAAAAGCTGTTGGCTTTGGCAGAAAACAACCAAGATGGAAACAACATAAAAGAACTAAGAGCAGTGCAAAAGACAGAAGGTTGGAAAAGTCCAATGCCTGGCTGACGGAAAGTCAGTGGGATGACAATGAGATGGAATGGCAGCAGTATCTTCACTCAATCAGAGGAAGGTATTAATGGTGTTGTACACTTGGTTTTGAATTCAATGTGTGCAACAAACATATTTCTAATAAACAGCACTATACTTGAAAGTAGTTGTTCAATAGCTTTCATTTGAATGGTCACACATATAATACACTAGGGTTTCATCCTCAGACTTAAAAGTTAGAACCACCTTGTACAGCATAATAAACAGTACCACATGAAAATCCTGCTCAATAGCTTTCATTTGAATGGTCACATACTTGTGTTTCATCCACAGACTCAAAAGGTACAACCACATTTATTGACTCTAGTTTGTTAATTGTACGCCTGATGTCTCCATAGATTTTCACCCAAAACGATCACGACACTTCAGAACATGGACCTGGAAAAGATTGACTTTCAACTTCTGGTTCGAGTGATTACACACATCTCACTTCGCATGGAGGTACTGGCAGTTTATATTTTATATTAAAATATAAACTGAAAACTTTGCGCGCTCTGATCGGTTAAAAACCATGTTTTATCAGAGTATAAATCATAGAAAAGCGTGTTTTATCGTTTCGCGCGCGTAAATCTATATTTTAAAGCACATAAAGAAGCCAAAACCATGTATTATACTGTCATAAAACACTCCGGGAATTTGAGAACACTTGAGAAATATAGAAAACACTCGCCTGCGGCTCGTGTTTTCTAAATTTCTCTCGTGTTCTCAAATTCCCGTCGTGTTTTATGACAGTATAATACATGGTTTTGGCTTCTTTATTTGTTAATCAATAGGCCATTTACGAGTTTCCTTTTACCTCTGTTTCAAAACGAGTCCTGCGTGGTGCTCATTACCTTTCATATGGAAATGAGTTTTAATCACAAGTTTTACTTACAATACTTGGGCGAGTTTATTGTAACTGTTAAAACTTAGGATAGCAGTTAAAAACCTACAAAGGTACATAAAAAAATGATGTAAGTTTTTTTTAACTTTTTCACCTTGATAGGAAGGAGCTATTCTTGTTTTTCTGCCTGGTTGGGATGATATCAGCAAGCTTCACGACAACTTGAAAAAGCAAACGCTTTTCTCTTTGACAGGTAATATTAGTGATGCGTAACTTCTTTCATTTAGATTCTCTGATGAGATTTAGTTATAAGGGTTAGAATCTGATAACAAGCCTAGTGGCTTATCAGGCCAGCGCTATAATAGTTTACTAAGCTAGAAAAACACCAAAGAGGTGATAAATAGAGGTTATTCAGCGGAAAGTTGTGTAATATGGCTGGGTATTTTACGAGTCAGTTTTTATTTTTTCGAGCCTTTAGGCGAGAAAAAATAAACACTGACGAGTAAAAATGCCCAGCCGTATTACACAACTTTCCGCTGAATAAATTGTTTATTATACGACATAATATATTTCCTAAAATATAGGCTTTCAACAGTGTTTTCCGTAGCGCGCGGTCAGGGGGACTGAGACCCGTGTAATACGGTCTCATATCTGCTCTCGTCTTTGTGCGTATTCGCACTCTAAAATGCCATGTCGTGTAATAAGGAACCATACAGGAACAAGGATGGTTGAGGATGGAGAAGATTATGACGGATTGCGAATGGCGAACTTGAAAAAATTGGCCATTTTTTTCAAGATGCGCCATCCGTGACGTAGCTTCTTTAACTCCGGTTTCCATAGCATGAAACACATAGCAGTATCGCGCGCTACTCTCCTGGATGCGATAATAGTCCATCGCAAGTACTGTAACTCCCCAGCATTTTGGAGAGAGGCACTGCGAGAGTAAAGTGTCTTGCTCAAGAACACACACAATGACCTGGCCAGATCCGTATTCCAATGTGCTAAATAACTATTAGGCCCTCATACATTACAGTCAAAGCTTCCGTAAGCGGATACCCTTGGGAAGTAGCCGAAAAAGTGTCCGCAACTGGAGCTGGCCGCTTACGGGAATGTGTAAATACAGAGTTTGTATGAACTAGAGTTCAAACAGGGTTTTGTCAAGGCGGGCGTAAGTAGAGCTGTCCGCTTAGAGAGCTTCGACTGTATTTCAAATCTTGATTTTTTTTTTGTAGACAAATTCTGCATCATTCCTTTGCATTCTATGATGCCATCAGCGAAGCAACATGAGGTAAGACTCCAAGCTCAAACAATCAATTCTCCATACTGATCGCTATTCCTTTCCTTGAATGTTGGTTGTGAGATTTTGTTGCTACATCAACCACAGGTCACCAAAACGCTGGATAAGAGTTTGTATGGATCTGAAATTGGATCGAAAATAATTTTCACTTTTCTTTTGAAAAGGTGTAAATAATGTGAATTAAAGAGTTAAAACCTCACCTGTTGTCTTTTCCTGTGTTTTCCTTTTTAGGTTTTTGACCGTCCACCAAAAGGTGTCAGAAAGATAGTGATCGCCACTAACATCGCTGAAACGAGGTAATTAGCGGAACTTATTGTGCAATGGAGTAGCCTGCGAGCAGCTCACAAGTTGGGAAACACGCGAGCAGCGATAGCCGTGAAAACGAGCTCTCAAGCTCCCGCCCAGCTCCCGCTCCCGCCCAGACTCCTCGCCGGCAATCCGGCTCGTTTTTGTGGATACTCGCGCGTTCCCCAAATTGTGAGCCTCGCAGGGGCTACAATGGAGTGCTAGCAAACGTAACAAACGATCGTTGCGCGAGATAACAAATTACGCGAGTGACTAATAAATCCCTGGAATGTCAATATGTTTATTGCCCGCATTGGGGTCTCTCTCTGAGAGTACCAAGCCCCGAGGAAAAGCTAGCCTCTTGTGGTAATCACGCGCTCTGTTGACAATGGTGGCACGATCGAAATCCATATTAGTATGGACAAACTGATTCGTGTGTTGTGCTATCTTCCAATTACTGTCAGCAACACGGACTGCTCTTTTGTGTTCTTCAGTAATTCTTGTCGCTAAGGCTCTGTCTGTTTTCCCATAATAACCCTGGATAATAAACAAAGCTGCAGCCCTGCATGTGTGGAATAACAAACTACCTTAAGATATCGGCAGAGGTCTATAACTAGAGGTTTCCATCTAGCATTGCGCGCGGCCCATCAGATTAGGAGTTAGGCTATTTTTAGACATTTTTCGCGCGAAACCAGCAGCCAATCACGCACCATGCCTGACAAATATGGTCACTGAACGCGCTAGCTCGACAATTTTTATTCAAGACGGTTGACAGTGAAATTTGAAAAGATGGCTAAAATTATTAAGTAGAAAACCTTGGCCCTTCTAAATCAAACAAAAGTTAATTCTACTAAATAATGCACGAAGTTTGGAACGAAATATTTAATGGGAAATTCCTGTAAATGTACAACTAATGCGACTGACAAGAGCACTAAGGCAGCCTGAAATTAGTTTACGGAAGATCAGATCCGAAAACCGCGGACATATAAGCTTAATTAATTCGTCCAAAGAATGAAAGCCTGTTTACAAACACAAGTTTAAGCTTAGTCTATTCAGTATTGTTACCTTGTATTTCGAAGAGGCTTGTCAATTCCAGCTGAATTAAGTGTTTACAATCAGCACAATAAATATCCACGGCAGTTCGTCAAGCGTTCGTGACGGTCAGATCACTTCACAGTGAAATTCTCTTCGAAGACCACTCTCTTTCTTTCCATCCATGTAGATATTGAGGGTTTCCTTTGTTCTTTTACTTCAATGAACTTGATTTTAAGCCTCAGTTCGTTTCAACACAATTTAGTTTTAGCTTATTAAATTCTGTAGTCGCGCAAGTTTTGCCCGCCGTATAATGTAAACAAGTGAAACCTTCGGCTGCGTATAGCTGTCCGTTCAACTTGTAAAATGAATATAATGTTCAGCTCCACAATTATTTCGAATCTTCCCATGTTAAGCTAAACCATCGGCACAATTTTCCAGAATATACGAAACTTTGGAGAGATTGAGCGAAGATTTTAAATCCGTGGAGAACACTTTTCATTCAACTTGCCAACTGGACAGCGCGCCAGTCCGCCAGAAGTTTTGCCGCCGAATTCATACAAATCATGCTTCATTTAGATTGAACTGAAAAATCACTCAGTCGATTTATAGTTTTACAAAAAGTATACCGAAGTTTGACCTAAATTTAGTGAAGTATTTAAACAATTATTACATTCTGCTGTGACGCTTTTCGCTTTTCCTTGGCCGGCAAAGTTTCTGCCTTTGAGTAGCGCTAGCCGCATATCATTTTAAAGATGGTTCAACTTCAACGTGATTGGCTGCTGGTTTCGCGCGAAAAATGTCTAAAAATAGCCTAACTCCGAATCTGATGGCCAAGGCCCAATACCAGAAGATGGAAACCTCTAGTTATAGACCTCTG
>MU826639.1:0-12140 GCA_029204205.1 Desmophyllum pertusum
CGAATAATTGTTAAGTATTTGTTTCTTAAAGCACATATTTATCCATCATTATATGGACAGACCTGGACATACAAGTTAAACTATATATTAGCATTTCAGCTGAATCCCATAGCTATTTAGATCATGTTAGTTGTCTGCATTTCAATGGTCAGTCGACCAGCTTAGTGTCGGTTTACAAGTGAACAACAAGAAAAACAACACAACATTTCAAAAGCGGCAGCACCAGTACTAATTTTCCACTCTGGCCGTTAGGAAAAGAATACCAAAGAACTTAACGAACGCCTGGCATCCACCAATCTTGAACTGAAGACAGTTGCTGCTCAACTTAATGGAGAGATCGCTGGCTTATGGAACGCGACTAACAACTCCACAACCGGTCAGATGAGCGAGTTTAAGAAACGTATGGAAAACAATGAATGCCATAGAAGAAAAGTCGTCCAACTTTACTGGAAAGGTAACTTATAAATGTAATTCAAGGAGGGCATAGGAATGTTGTAGACACCCACTTGTGTATTTAGCTAGCTATATTATTTCTGTTCAAGTGCTGACGAAAAAAAAAAACCCACCGTTAAATGATATAGCATTTACTACAGCTGAAAATCACTGAGTAGCCCAAACTTTCACCAAATAATATTACCAGAAAGGTTGTCTCTAGGATGAATTCAAAATTTCAATTTAATTTCTGGCCAAGTTGAACTTTAATTTATGTTATGTTCAGAAGGACGAATCGTACAAGTTTGAACAGAAAAAAAAAAAAAAAAAAATACATAATGTAGTAAGTAACTTTTTTTTCAGTATGTAAGGATCGTGAGACAAAGCCGACTGAACAAATCTGATTACCCCGGCGACGGGAAATCGAACCCATGACCTTTCGTACCAACGGTCTAGCTGTTTTAAGAAAGACCAATGATCTCTGTATTCCAAGTACCATTCACTATACAAATTGCCAATTGATTATATTCAACAACAATTTAATAAGGATTTGTATTTTTCCTGCGATTGACTGATAGCTTAATCAAGAAATACAGAGAATGAGGGGGCTGTTTACAGCAACAAACTTGTCGACCTACACAAGCAAACAATCTCTCAGGTATAACGTAGTATATTAATGATTACGTGACTTCTATGTATATATACATGTATAATTTAATGCATGGCAGGTATGTAGTGACATTTTCGATGTGCTTAAGATTGATACAAATGACATCCGATGCAACGAACAAGCAATGGAAACACCCAGCTGGGTGGTAGATTAATTTAAAGGAGGTAAATTATGCCCATTTGCTAGTTAAACATGATTACCTAACTATTTTTGTGCAGAAACATTGTTTCTGTTTGGTTCTCGTAATGTTCCAGTTTCGTTCCAATATTTGGAACTTGGTATATCTGAAGCTTGTGAAGATAGAGGTATGTACATGCATGTATATTACTATTGTTTTCACCTGCTATTCAGCAAGCCACCTTCGGCGACCATCAAGTTTATTTTCCAGCTCTCGATAATCTATCTATAGCTATTGAGTCACTTTGATTGGTTATTGTCATGTCAAAACGCTGAGGAATGTAACATCAACCATCTAAGTTTACAAACAATATCCTATATGTATTTAGTTCTCGAAGTACATATTTCCATCATTATATATGGACATAAACCGACATACAAGTAACAATATATTGAGGCATTTTCAGCTGAATCCCATAGCTACTTAGATCATCTCTCGTGTCTACCTTTCAATAAGCAGTCGACAGCTTAAGTGTCGTTTTTTGCAAGTAAACAATAAGAAAAATAACACAAAAACAAAATTCAAAACAGGCCACACCATTAGAGAATTTTCTCCTCTCTGGCCGTTAGGAAAAGAATGCCAAAGAACTTAGCGAACGCCTGGCATCCACCCAGCTCCAATTGAAGACTAGTTTTAATGCTCGACTTGATGGAGAGATCGCTGGCTTATGGAACGGCGACTAACTCCACCAACCGGTCAGTTGAGCGAGTTAAGGAGGGGGGGGGGACAGTATGGAAATCAGGGAATGCCACAGTAGAAAAGTCGTCCAACTTTTACTGACAAGGTTAAACTTCCTAAATGTAATCCCCGGAGTTCATCAGCCCCCCAGACCGCTACAGGAGTTGATGGACTCCATCCACCTACATGTTGAAAGGAATCATCATTACGTTTAGAAGTTAGCCCTGAGTTTACTCTAGAAAGATATATTTGTTTTGTTGGTTATGAGGTGAGGGAAATAGTAACGATTTCACTATATTTCTCATTAACGTCAGAAAAAAGCCATTATCGATAACTTTATTCAAAAACAATATTGGGGAATACAGTGCCGAACCTGTACATAACGGCTCTGGATCAAGCGGTCATTCTGTATTTAAGCGGCCCAGTTTTCGTATGGTCCCGAATTTTCGCCCATACAAAACTTTGCATTATTGCTACCCGTATTAAACGGTCACCTGTATATATTAAGCAGTCGCGGCGCACCCTTTAGCAGTCCGCATGTTTCGTCTGTCTTTGTTATTTTCACCTGTATTTTAAAAGCGGCTCACACTTGCCAATGGAAACCTACAAAACAAAAACCACATATTATTTTACGATTTTATTTCACTTCAAAATGGATCCATCCACAAGACTAAAACAACTTTATTTAAGTGTCAGAGGATTTAGCACTGCTGTACTAATTGTGGACACTGTAAATGAACAAAGAAATATTGTAAATACATCTTAACTTAAGAATCCCAACTGGTGGGAGGCTGTCAGTTGGCTATTTAAAAAGCGTCGCCGAGGAGTTGAACTCGGGACTACCGAGAGCAAATCCAGCTAGTGGCAGGGTGGAGGATTTGAACCAGGGACCTCCAGATTTCAAATCCAGCGCACTAAATCACTCGGCCACGCCGCCTCCCTCAGCACCACTCCGGGGAGGGGGACACCCCTTGAGCTAAAACTGCACCCCGGGGTGGGGGGGGGGGGGGGAGGTTCTTGGACCGTTTTGGTCTAAAATAGGGTACAGATTTTGGCCATTTTAATCTGAAATAGGGTATGTTTTTGTGCACTCTGGCCTGGAATTTGGTTTGACTTTTAGACGAAACTAGTGCATTTCAATGTACATTAATGAAGTATGGCTGTATAAAATGTCAAAGAAAGAATAAGCTCCTTTGGAATTACTGCTTGACTTGAAACCCTTCTTCGCCTAGATTTTTATGTGTTACTGTTAGCTTGAATGAGTTGCCAGTGTCATGAGAATACTTTAATAAAATAGACATTTGACTACGCCCACGAAGTATTTTTGGTGAACCTTTATTAAGCGGCAACCAATTTTCCAATTCCCGAGGGTGACGGTTATATACAGTATCGACTGTATTCTAAATATGCGCTAATACTCGCAATGTCGTTTAAGCAAACTGGAAACAAAATTATCAATAGAAACGTATAGCCAAGGCTGAAATTCGAAATTAGGTAAACCTGTATGTTACGAAGGAACATTAACGTCCCTGAGTAAATCCTCTTACACTTGAATAGAGAACTAGAGAGGTTTTCAATTGACTGTCGTAAAACAAAAACCAAAGCAATTACAATGGCCAATCGTAACAAATGTTTTTACAACACAATGAACCAATGAGAACTCGAAGCAAATACACGTAACCGGCACCACAGCGCGGGAAAACGCGTATGACCAAGAAGCGATTGGTTTTGGTTTTGTATTTGATTGCGGATGAGAAGGTGGCGCGATTACCAATTATAGAGCGTAGTAAATTAAAGCAAAACCAACACAAACTCAGGCGATTATTTTGACAGTCAATTGAAAACTGCTCTATAACATCAGCCGTTATACGAATAGTACAAGTTGAACAAATAGACAATAATGTAGTAAGTATCTGTATTCAGTATGTCACGAGCGTGGGACAAGGAAAAAAAATCTGAGTCCCAACAGGAATCTAACCCATGACCATCCGTACACCGATCTACTGTTAAGAAAGACAACATCTCTGTATTCCAAGCACCATTTACTATACAAATGGCCAATTGGCCATTAGATTATATTCAACAACAAATAATAATGATTTGTATTTGTTTCTGCGATTGACTGATAGCTTAATCAAGAAATAGAGAGGATGAGGGCGTTGTTACAGCAACAAACTACCGAGCTACACAACCAAACAATCTCTCAGGTAATATTATATTGATTCCGTGACTTATATGTATTTATTATATAGACACGAGTGTTTTACTGGAAATAGACCACTCGTAAAATTCATACGAAACTACATCCGGGACCCGAGTGGCGTATTTTCCATATCCTCACTAGTGAGGATATCGTTGACGTCATTTCCCGCTTTTGCATGGCTTTTGTGCAAAGCTGCCAAACGCCGGTTGAAAAATGGCGAGCGATAGATTCGTGAATTCACTGAAGCTGACATGAAATCGTTCACTGAGGAGTAGGGAAATGCTAACACGAAGAAGAAAACTTCATATGACTTAAAATTATTCAAGGAGTTCCTTGAAAGCGAAGACGAAAGGAGAGAGATTCGGAAAGTCCAGCCACCGAGCTGCAAGATTTCGCGATAAAGTTTGTTCTTTTGTCTTTTGTCTATATAATAAAAATAAAATTATACGGTGGCTTGAAGATATGAATTTTATTTTCGAGTGGTAAAAAACAATATTTTACGAACGAGCGCAGCGAGTGAGTAAAATATTGTTTTTACCACTCGAAAATAAAATTCATATATTCGCGCCGCCGTGTAATATCCTCTATATATCTGTCCGAATTTGGCTAAACGTACCCGCTCGGAGCAAGGTTTTGTGTGCCACCTCAAGCCTATGGTGTCGGCAAAATTTCAGGGGAGGGGAGGGGCTGACTGTTTTGGACACATGTGCTAGGTAGGCCAGTCCAAGGACTGACCGACCCAGGGAGTCCAGGCTCAGGGGGTGAATTGCTCCCATGGCTTGGGGAGGGGAGATAGTCAATGTTAGGTGACCAAGGATTGGAGGCCATCCGGGGCCTCCAATCCACCCCTTCCACCGACCCTACCCACTGGCGTTCGAGAATTTTGAAGGGGGGCACCGTCCAGGACAGCTTCGCCAGGTAGACCGGTCCAATGACCTAACAGCCCCAGGGAGTAGAGGGTCAGGGGTTGCATTATTGCATGGCCAGGGGAGGGGCTAGGGGTGCATTTTGTCTCCGAATCTCAAGTGACCCTTACTTGGCTTCTTATGACTTGCATTGTGTTTGTGTGGCTTGCCCTGTTTCGCTGCCTAGCTGAGGCTGCTTTGGGCCAGGGTTGGGCTAGCTAATCCTCCAGCAATGTGCACACCTGCCTTGGTCTGTCATTTCCCCGCCGGGGGAGGCTAGGGGGACCGGAAACTGTTTGGTGGGTCTGGCCAAGCTCTCGGGTATGTTTTGTTGAATCAGGATAGATATACATGTATATTTAATGCAGGCAGGTATGCAGTGACATTTTAAATGTGTAAGATCGATAAAAATGACTTCTGATGAAACGAACAAGCAATGAAAACACCAAGCTGGGTGGTAGATTAATTAAGTGAAGGTAATTATGCCATTGCTTGTTAAACATGATTACCAACTATTTTGTGCAGAAACATTGTTTCTGTTTGGTTCCCGTAATGTTCCAGTAATTCGTTGCAATATTTGAACTTGGTATATCTAAGCTTGTTAAGATAGAGTGATGTACATGTATATTACTATTGTTTTCACCTGCTATTCAGCAAGCTACCTTCGGCGACTATCAAGTTATTCTCCAGCTCTCGATATCTATAGCTATCGAGTCTTTGATTGGTTAATGTCATGTTAAAACGCTGAGATGTAACATCAACCATCTAGTTAAAAAAAGAGACACGGCATGACATGTAAACTCAATGCGTTTAATGTGTCCCTTCATGTAAGATGCAATGAAACTTGTAAACCAAATATGGCAATACAAACTGATTACGTAACATCTCCCTTTCTTTTCTTTTTTTTTCTTTTTTTAAATTATAACACGCATAACCTTTGTTCGCAAGAAATGATCTGTAGAGGCTCTGAATCAGTTTTCATAAAGTTCAATAAACAACAACACAATCTATTTGTTCAAGCGTTTCAATTACCTTAAAATGTTCAATACAAAGTTTTCGAAATCCTGTAGGCTGACAAACACTCCTGGTTCTTGTCTTCTGGAGCTCTAGTACTGCAACTTGCGGTTCGACCCGTGGGAAAATTTGCCGGACCAACGTGTTTAGCAAGCATCACAGGATCACTTGGTAGCTCCTTGTGGTTTACTGCTGACCCAGGTGAAACAGCGTTGCTGCTCTGCCTGTCTTGTGTTGAGGGTTCTGAACCAATGTTGCTGCTCTGCTTGTCTTTTGCTGAGGTTTTTGCTGCGGGTTTCAGAAACTGCCTATTCCTTCTGACTGTCTTGTCACCTGATTGGATCAAGTATGACCTGTCTGAAAGCTTTCGATGCAGGATCCTTGTTCCCATGCTTGTTTCTTTCGAAGGGGAGCGACTATCACTTCCTGTACAATTTCAAGTTCATGTAACTGTTTTCGCATGACGGCCGTGGTAAAAACTTAGCCTTTTTGTCTTTTCACCTCGAGTCTCGCTGTAGGGCTTTTACTCACTTCCGGACGCAGCAGACCTGATGCTGTGTGGAGAAGAGTTCGGGTTCTGCGTGACATGAGGCTTTTGTGCTGGGCTGGTCCCCACGCCTTCTGTAGGAGTGTTCCTATAAATCTTATAAGCTAGCCAGGGGTCTTTCTCCGTCCCGTTCAGCTTTCTTCTACAACTGTTTCGCAGACCTGACTGAATACTCAGCTTTAACATTATACTTTATGTGGTACGGCGAGGCCGTGAGATGGTTGAATTCACAGCCTAGTGAGAACTCGTGGAAGTATTGGCTGCTGAATTGAGGCATGTTGTCTGATACTACTGTGTCCGGGATCCCGCGTCTACTGAATTGCTCTTTCAGGACCTGAATGACTGCACGTGAAGTAGTTTCCTCAAGCTCACCTACTTCGACAAAATTAGAGTAATAGTCAACAACTGTGATGCAGTTCTTCCTACTCAGTGTGAACAAATCTGTGGCTACTTTTGCTCCATGGCCTATCCTGGGATTTCACGAGACTCCATTGGCTGACAAGCGTTCTTGGCTTGAAACTCCTCACATACTGAACACCTTTCCACTTAGGCCTTGATTTCTGCATTCATTCCAGGCAAGAAACACAATGTCTTTAGCCTTTTTTGTGCATGAAGCAATCCGTTGACGGCTTGAATGTATCCTTGAACACATCTCTAATCTCATGGCTTTGGGGACGATCATTCTGACTCTTAAATATGATGCCATTGTAGGAGTGCAATCTCATCTCTGTAGTTCCAGTAGTCACGAACTTGTACTGGAGGCCATCCAGTTAAGACAGTAGTGTTCAAACTTTCTAAGACGGGGTATTGTGCTGTGCCCTTCTGTAGCTGTGTTAACCTTTCTGGAGACACTGATGGAATCAAAGGAAGTGAGTGTTTCAAGTTATAGAGCGAAAACTTGAAAGTTGTCGTGCATCTCCTCCGTTTCTGCAAGTGAGGCTCTGGACAAATGGTCAGCAACAAACATATGCGTACCTGGCTTGTATTTAACCTGGAGGTTGTAGCGTTAAGGTCTCAACAGCATTCTCTGTAATCGAACGGGGCAGCGAGAATAGACTTCTGGAAAATCGACTGTAAGGGCTTATGGTCTGATTCAACCGTTATTTTCTCACGACCAGCAAGGTGCTTTCGCAGGAGAAGACATAGCTAGGCACTCCATCTCTATCTGAGCATATTGTCTTTCAGTCTGTGACAAGGTCCTTGAAGCAAAGGCGACTGCTGGCCGTTCTGTAATAAAGCTGCTGCTAACCCATATTCACTTACATCGCACTGCACTGTAACTTCCTTTTGTAAATCATGATACTTCTGTACGGGATGTTTGATCACAAGCGCTCGCACTTCCTGGAAAGCTGTCTCATGCTACTGGGACCAGACAGACTTTTCTTCCTCCTTCCGGACATACAAGTAAAAATATATTGAACATTTCAGCTGAATCCCATACCTACTTAGATCATGTCGTGTCTGCATTTCAATGAACAGTCGACAGCTTAAGTGTCGTTTTGCTAGTAAACAACAACAAAAACAATACAACAATTTAAACAGGCAACACCAGTACTAATTTTCCCCTCTGGCCGTTAGGAAAAGAATGCCAAAGAACTTAACGAACGCCTGGCATCCACCCAGCTTGAACTGAAGACAGTTAAGGCTCAACTTGATGGAGAGATCGCTGGCTTATGGCACGCGACTAACTCCACAACCGGTCAGTTGAGCGAGTTAAGAGACATATGGAAATCAGGGAATGCCACAGTAGAAAAGTCGTCCAACTTTACTGGAAAGGTAACTTCTAAATGTAATCCCCGGACGGACAGCCAAAGTCATAGCCCCAGACTCCATCCACGCCCCCCACCACCCCTTTGGGTTCTCGAAGCATCATACCTTTAATATATTTTTTGTTGGTTATGACGTCAGAAAATAGTAACGATTTCACTATTTCTCATGACGTCAGAACAAGCCTATCGATAACTTTATTAAACATAATATTGGGATGTTTGGTATGTACTAATACAGCAATGTTGCTTTAGCAAACTGAAAAAAAATTATCGTTAGAACGAAGAATTATATCTGGAAATTCGAAATTTATGTAAACCTGTATCAGTTCTGCCATGGTAACGTCAAAAATAAACGTTATTATAGTGACATCAAAACTACAAACAAACAGTTGTCACATCAAAAAGTCCGGAAGGGATGAATGAACAGCTACTGAAAGTTTTAACGTCCCTGAGTAAATATAATCCTCTTACACATGAATATAACATAAGCCGTTATACTCCTACTGTATGGAATCCTGAATTTTGCTGGGTTTTCTTTGTTTATATAATAATATTAGTTCCTTCGTAGCTCCAAATGTTAATTTCACATTCTCAGTTTTACTCCTTTCGTATTTCGATATTTTGCAGATATTACATGTATAAGTTCCTTAAGATCGTCGATTTTTTTCTGAAGGTGACTACTGCCTGGATCGTACACTACACGGACTACTGATATATGCTCCAAGTTTCAAAACATTTACTGTCATATATCTTCTTTTTTTTTCTTTTGGCAGATTATTAACGAAATGAAAACTGTTTGGTTTAGTATGAACAAGTCGATGAAGTGCTGCAATAACTTGACGTCTTCTTTCACTCATTTCTCAAAGTGTGAGTCACACGATTGCATTTTTGTTTTGGTATCTTTAGTGTACAATACTTTAGTTAGGCCCTTCATTTTACTTGTAGTTATTAGAAAAATCCAAACAAACAATTAATAACTTTAGGTTTAAATACCCTTTATCACCAATTATGGTAAATGTGGATACATAGAGCAGTTTTACATTGAATGTCACAAGTACATGTAGTTATGTGACTGATTTGCTTTCGCTTTTGCAACAGTCATTTGTCCACCCAGTCAGAGCCAATCAGGAACAATCATTTATACTACAGTAAGCATGCGCTTTCAACCCCCTCTTGAGATTATAGTTAAATGTTATTAAGACGGATTCCGCTCAACGTTCGAGCAATAAGTGCAAAAATTAATTACTAAAAAACTACTCATGGCACGGTAACATTTTGAATACTATTTGAAACATATCACTTTAATTCACTTCTCCAAGTGACCCCGCAATTAAATTCTCAAGCATTCGCGAGAAAATTAATGTCAAACCTCGTAAAAAATGATAAAAACGCACGCCGATTTTGTTTTGAACTGACATGAAGCATCTTTTTAATTAAAATATGTAATGACTTCTCTCGCGGGGTCAGCTTGGGAGCTAATTTATCGATAATTTCTTCTTAACTGTATTCAAACGTTACGCGGGCTACGAGTATTTTTTTGGTAACTTAATTTTTGCACTTATTGCTCGGGAACGTCCCAGCGGAAATCGTCCTTAAATTGATCTATCCATTCCATTTCCATTACCCGTTGGTTTTAGCTATACTACCGGTTAAATTCTCTAAGGGCAAATTACGTAGGCGAGATAAATTCCGTACCAAATATGTTAAAATACATATATGTTATTGGGCCGGAGGGGCCGTACTCGAGACCAAGGGCACAGTTTTTTTCAATACGGACTGATCTAGGCCGGAAATAGAGTACTAAAGTTATGACGTCACAAAAATTAAATTTGCGAAATTATGAAATTTGATCAGTTATTCGGAGGAAGCATGCCGAAAAACGTCCACTGGCCATAAATTAGCTCTCCATTGCCATTTGCGGCCGAGATCTGGGCACTTCAGGTTTTAATTTCTCTATACAAAGCCAAACCCTTCTAATTTTGCATCTGTTCCTTCAGTTCAGAACAGGCGCAAAATTAGAGAGGTTTGTATGGGACGGTACCAAACTTCGAACCTCTATATCTTCTGTTCTATTCGTGCTAACAAATTGAAATTTTGTGGCTGATCATACAGCAGCAATCTTTATCTAATTATGGGATTTTGAGGCTTGATAAAAATAATTTGCAAATTTGTGACGTCACACTTTACCACTCTATAGCGGATTTAGTTTAAGGAAATACAGCTGAAATCTTGTTTGCAAAATCTGTTTTACATGTGGGCAAGCTCTTATCCAAGTCGCTGTAAAACTACCGAAGAATTAATGCAAATATAAACAAGAAACTCAGACGATTAACTTTTACACCAAAATATCGTCTGTAATTACAGAAAGGTAGCTGTGAAGAACAGATGAGACTGGAGCGGAATCTCACCACTAAGCAGCTGAAATGAGAAGCTATTTCACAAAATCCATTCAAAGAGCCGCATACTCTTGCGTAAAAAATATATCATGAAAAGCATTTTCGAGCAATTAACAATTATTGAACGAGGTTGAGCAATATATTGTGATTTGTCAGTGGCGAGCAAATCAATTATCACTATTTATTAATAATTGATCTGCGAGACACTGACACACTGACAAATCACGATATTTTGCAAAAGCCAAGTTCAATAATGGCTTTATCATTCGATCCCTGAGTTTGTTTTTCACAATTATTTTCGGGAAGCGGGAAGCCGCGCTGCCTTGCTGAAGTAATCATAGAAGTCGGTATTCCTTCTCAGTTCAATAATTTATTATGTGGACTTCATGTAAATTATACATAAACATACAGCACATAAATTCAACTTGCCTCCATTGCCTTCTTTGTATTGTCGCCGTGTTTTTGGTCTAGTAGACATGTAGTACATGTCAAATCGCTCTCCTACCTGGAAAACGAGCTGCCATTTTCACAGAAATGGACACAACTACGCATGAGCAGAACATTATTCGCAGCAAAACAACTTTCCATCGATGTGCGCAGGAGCAGACCATTATTCGTAGGCAGTTATTTGAAGATCACGTGATAGGCTCTTGGCCAATGAAAAGGAAGAAAAGAAAGCATCGAATGACGAAACTGTTTCTTTTACAATATACATATATGTGAAGTATACTTCAATTTCATTTCGCATATTAATCTAATTTTTGCCATTCGGTCGGTGGCAATTTACAATTTTCATCTTATACGAAATTAGCTGCATTATTTCAACGTACGGCACAACTGATCGATATGTGCCGAGGATTAAGAGGGTTGTCCATTACTCACCACTTGTTCAAGTCGTGAAACTGAGTTAACATTCAAGTGGTGCAACTCGTACGAGTCGTAAAACAAGGTTCACCGTTTGTGCGATTGGCACAAGTGGTGAATGTGATACTTCAATGTGATATTTTAAGTGTTAGTTTAAGGTCAACTGGTAAATTTTCATCTGATTATATACACTTAGAATTTTAGTGTAGCTGTAAGGAATGGGCCTTATCAGCTCGTAAGACTCGTACAGCTGGTGACATGAAGTTGTAAGGAAGGGGCCTAGTCAACTCGTACGACCCGTAAGAGTCGTACAGCTGGTTTAATTTGCATCTGATTATAGACACTTACAGTTTTACTGGAGTTGTGAGGAAGTGAACTTGTACGCCTCGTACACTTAGAGTGAAAGTAGAGTTGTAAGGAAGGAAGGACGTACCCACCCCTCGGGGGTTTGGTTCGATTTATGAGATAGTTAATAGCCCAGTTT
>MU826640.1:0-12091 GCA_029204205.1 Desmophyllum pertusum
GGCTACATGTTCCTAGGTACCCGAGGTACCTGAATAGTTAGCAGTTATAGCAATGGCATGACTTTTTCCCAGCGTAAGGACAGGTTTCACTGGTTCCCAGTCGGACTTCCCCCAAAATTGTGTCAATGTACGTCATTTGCCAGAGACTGAGTTGCCTGTCACAGTGTCGCTAATGAGGACCGAGAAGAACATAAAAAGAAATAAAATATAAAAACAAATCGAACAAATCGAACGAATGCACATTTTTTTTTTTTCGATTTCGTTCGATTTAGTTAGGAAATCAAACTCATAAAAAAGTATGTGTTCGAATTCGTTCGATGACCGAACAAAACCGAATTTAATTCGATTTAGTTTCGATTTGAGTTCGATTAAGTTCGCATTCAAAATTTCGTTCGATTTCGTTCGCTGTGATTACGCCGGGGCTAATTACATGTGCACCTTTTTGCATATATATATATTTTTTTAAATACAATGCAAAAAAGTCAACTTGATTTTAAGATAACTGCAAACATACTCTTTGATTTATAAAATGAGCGTCGACAAACTTTGCTAGCAAAACATCGCAAATTACAGGTGTCAACACAAAAACGTGTGTGAAGTTGTCACGCAGTAAACATACTTTGTCATTCAAGAGAGTCGAGCGCACTGTAATTCGAAAGTGAATGCAACTGCAACTGGACACAAGTGAATATTCCTTATGTACTAAGATTACCCTACTGTGTTTAAAACTTGACATTATAAAGTTTTTCTTACCTTTACTGAAGCAAAAACGGCAATTAACAGTGCCGAGATGGAAAGTGATACCCGCGTTCAACGACAACCTGGACACTAGAGCCCAATCTTTTCTCGACAACTAAATCGAATAATGAAATGTAGGAATGGAATGGACTGGACTGGACTCGTTTCTTCAAAAGAACGAAAAGATTCTGGAAGACTCGCCCGAAAGCCATACTGCTACAATTCCGAATAATTTATATGTCCCCCCACCCCCTCTCCAAATTATAAGTAAAAGTTTATTTAAATTTTGTTCCCTTCACAATTTTATGCGGCCCCGAAACAACATTTATATTTTTCTTTGGTAAAAAAGAAAAGTTTTATCTCCAATATTTCCCAGCATCCAAAACAAAAATTACTGTGATACGTGTATGTAGTAGTATACAGCACCGTTGTCACTCGACCAAAAAAATTTGTGATAAATTTTTGGACGACTTCCCTCTTGTTTTGATCAAAGAAGAAAATTAGCCCTTTTCAACGGGTTAACTTGTTTTCCCTCTCTTGGATATTTGCACACATACACAATACCACATTGAACATAGAAGCGAGGCACATTTCGGGCACAAGCGTGCAAAAACATCGTGTTTTTCTTGAACTCCTTCAACTCTTTTTAGTATATAAAACAGTTTTAAAATGTAGAAAGAACTACAATTCTTTAGTTAGTTGACGTTATTTTTAGAAAAAATTGTTAAAACGACCTTTTCTCTATTAATAAAGAGTAGACTCGCATATAAGCAAACAGGGAGATCGGATTACGATCTTTACGGGCAAACTTTAACTAAAATAGGTTTGCATATTTAGTTCTTCTCCGGTTGTAAAGACTATTTTTATGTTAACATAGTTTTAGGAGGCTCAAGAAAATCACCGATGTTTTTGACAGCTTTGTGGCCCGAAATTGCCTCGCTTCTATGTTTAGACTGTATTGTATGCAAATATTTCAGCCGGTTAACCGTGAAAAGGGCTATTTTCGGAACTTCAAAAGCTAGAATCGGAGATGTTCGAGTTTGGGGGGGGATCGGATTTCCGAAAGCCGCCGACAAATTTAGCAATGCAGGACTTACCAACTTTGAAAGGCTTGGTTACCCTATTAGGCCTGACGTCAAGTCCAACCCTCTTTAACGGGACACACACAAAGATTTTTCGGAAGAAAGAGAGGCGAAGAAAAACAGAATTTTTTAGCAGATCGACCGTTTCAGTGCGGACTACTTGCGCAGCCCCGGCTCTTTCTTTTTACGCCGGAGGAGCGCAGGGATTCGGCGCGAGAGGTCAATGGACGGTAGAGAGGATTGTTTTCCGAGGCGAGATTGAATTGGTATTTTTTTTTCTATCTTAGGGTTGTTTTCTTTGTTTTTCGATTCTGTTCTGTTTCGAGTATTGGTTTGGTGTTGTTTTTTGATTGGTTTGTCCTTTCTCTGTTTCTGTTCTTGCTTTCTGACTTCCTCTTTTTATTTCTCCCAAAAAAAGGAAAAGGGTTCCAAGCTCTTGCGGAAAGAATAGGGATGGGATGCAAAGAGGAAAAAACAGGAAGGTCAAAAATAGCTTTACAAATTAACACACTGATGAAATAGACTGTGTACATGGTTCAAGTTTCTTTGCAAAATAAGTGACGATTTCGTGTTTGAATTTTGCATTTTCAGGATGGAACAAAAAATTTTTTAACCTCCAGGATCAGTAGCCACTTTATTTGGGAATATGGGAATGTTCTATTTTCAACCGTGATTGATTGTACGATTTTGTGATTGTGGCATACCAACTTCTTATAGAACAGGGTAAAAACTATTAATAAGCTTTTATTTTTGACATCATAAGTAAAGTCGCTTGTACTGCTTTGCCTCATGCTTTGGCTGCAGTGGGCGCTGCCAGCTCATTCGCGGCCTCTAGTGTCAAGAAGTAGTAAAAAGCTCATATATTTTCTTACACAATTCTACTCGCTTATATATCAATGTTAATAACATATCCAAAGAAGTTTGTTAAATGAAAAGAATTAGCTCCACGTTCGTTTCGAAATCAACTTAGACCATATCTGACCTATTTCCGTCCGCTTCCGGCTTGTAAAACTGGCAAAGTGATATTTTTAATCCAACTGTTCAAAACGGTTTTCTCTTTTTCTCGTTCAAAAGGAGAATGATCCGACATGGCAACAGAGGAAATATAAAGCTTAAAACAGAAAGGGATATAGTGCTGTCATTTAGATCTCAAGGCAATTTTGCAGAATTGTATTCAAATTCATATTGCAATGTTTTCTTTGGACCGTGCTCCCCTTTCTGTTTCAAGTAAAGATGAATCATCAGTTGCTATTTATAGCAAGAATGTTATAATTGTCAGGAAATGTTTTGTTACAAATGAGCTGATGCAGCCATTAACAGACGAAGTAGCCAGTTTTCCGACCACTATTTGGTGGCAAAAACATGTTGTGAAAAAATACAGTCTTTTGTTTAGAATCTGATTGTCAAATAATTTCCATAAAAATATGAATAATTTACATTATTGTTTGCCAAAATTGTATGTCTGTGTGTTAACCTTTTGTAGATTCCATTTACAGGAAACAAGAAGATTACAGCAAACGTTTGACGTCAACACCTCAGAGTACGACTTACACAACAACCCACAGGCCTGTTGAAAATGAATGCGTCCAAATGAAAGCTTGTTCCGCGCACAGCGCAAGGGCCACACCCTTCCCTCTACATTTCTGGGATTTTTCCTTGTTCCTTTTAATGTGAGGTTAACTTGATTAAGCCTTCAAGCCTTACTAATAGGACAATTCGTCCGCTGGGTAATCATTTACTCTGTCACTCAACACTCCTTGCGATTGGATACCATGATGTGTCATTCTGTGATAAAATGTGGGCTAGGGGGATTTTACAAATACATGTATGTTTATTATCCCAGTTGTTTATATTGATTCAGGCTAGGACGAATATTGTCCTTTAGACAATATTCAGAATGGGCCCGGCCGCACTAGGCGAATTTTTGCCTTTGCTTAGGGGGGGGGGGGGGGGGGGGGGGGGGGGGGGGGGTTGCAAAAAAATATCTGTCATCAGTTGCCGTTCTCACAAGTTGCGAAACGGCGATTTTTTTCCTACCCAAAATTTTGTCAAGCCTTACCAAACTTCAAAGGCGCCGTCGTCCTGACCCCCAGAGCAGGACAAAATTTTGTTCAAGCGTCAAAACTGACCAGATTCGGTGCAATTCACACACATTAATCTCAAGGTAGGCTGCGTGGCGAATGGGTAAAGTCCGAGACGTTGCCGAGGGGACGCCGAGACCCTGTTTTTAAAATCCGCAGAAGAAGACCCGAGACCTGTAGGCGCCTCCAAAAATCCGAGCCCGAGAGACGCAGTGAATCCAAAACTCCGAGGAAAATAGAGTATATAAGAAGCTTCATTATGCGAGATTCGAAAATTCCGAAGACTCCGAGATCGTCCTATTTCTGGCGAGCCCGCGAGAATTCCGAGACGCTTTTTTAAGCGCCGAGATTCCGAGAACTCGGCTTAAATTTGCCGAGATTCGTTATTTTTGCATATAGACTCATTTCGCCACCCCTCAAGGTTACAGCCGATGATTTATATTCGCTTGCCTACGGTCCCGTGACAACCTAAGTACCGATTCGCCAAAATTTTAACCTGCTAACAGCAGCCTAGTGGATGTTTGAGTATGCAAAAATTTGCTTTCATAAACAGTGAACAGTCGCACGGTCCGATCGGGTACAATGTATTGCGCTAAAAAAAGTGGCCAGTCGGTGGGAAAAAAACAGAAAAAAAAGAGAAGAAAAAAAAGAAAAAAAGGCAAGAAACAAGAAGCGGCAAGAAACATGCAAGTCCGGTTTTTTAAAAATTTCAGTCCGAGGAAGAAGAAAATAGAAATATCTAGTTAATCAGTTTGTGTTATCATACAACGAAAGGCAAGGAAGAGAGAGTAAAAACTTTAGAAAGTACTGGTTTTAAAAGATTGTTGAGGAGTTGAATGCAAAATTTCACAGCAACAACAGGAAACATTGGGGGTTTTTCGGTTTCTACGTGATGGATATGTTGTGACGTTCGCGAATAATTTGTCATGATTTTTTGGTTTTCAAGTGCGTACGCGGTTGACACAAAATGAAAATTTGGCGGAGGACAAAATTTGTTTCCAAAAAGGGGGGGGGGGGGATTTTTGGTAGCGCCAAACAAATTTTGTCAGCCTAGTGCGGCCGCGGCAGGCCCCTATTACAGAATTTTTGTAACTAGCCCAGTGATTATTATAATTTTATTCAGACTAGGCGATGTCTAAACTGGCCCAGTGCTTGTGATCAGTATCAGACAAGCTGTGATAAATATGAAGCTAGTAGTGATTTACAAACGTTACTACAATCGTGGACAACACCTGTTGAGACACTTGAACCAAAGTTCACAACCAATTTGAGTAGTACGCGGTAAATACAACAGCCTATTGTTCCACTCCAACCTCCCCCCATTTCAATGTTGTTGTGTTGTGTGGGAAAACGATGTGAAAACAAAGCGGGATGAATGGCAAGCCCCATGAAACAAACATTGAATCAGGGGGATGAGGGGATAAAAAAATGTTCTCTACCCGCTCGTTAGTTAAGTGATTTGCGGAAAAGATTAATATTTCCCTTGTCTCAACTAGTTTTTTTTGTCCACGATTGTAGCCCAGTGGCTATTGATTAAGGCTAAGCGATGTCTATCCCTGCTCTTGATCAGACTGAGTATATTAGTGCACTAGTAAATGTGGGCTAACCTAGTAAGATTTTACAAAGTTTACTAGCCCAGTGGCTAAAATAAAAATGATTTAGGCTGTTACGAAGCATATATCTATCCCTGCTTCAGGATCAGTATATGAGCATGAGCAGTGACATTGTTTAAATACCTTTCCTTCGACAGAGGTGTTCCGCCTTGTGTTGTTAAGACTTCTTTCCGCACATTCTGTTTGTCTTGAGGCTATCCTAATGAGGCCAGTCCCTTCGTCAGGCTCAAAATGTACTCAGATAGGGCAATGCCAATATTCTAAAGGTTGTGGATGAAAACGACAAGCTTAATAAAAGGTAATGTTTAAAGGTATGTAAGGTGGGTCTTGTGAGTAAAATTAGTTTATGCACAATATTATATGTGACTTGCATCTGAGTAAGTCGTTTAATTGCACACAAAGCCTGAGCCTGCGAGCAGGCCTCACAAAATAACACGTCCCGTGGCAGACGAAAATGAGAGCCGAGTCGATCGACAGGAGGGCTAATTGGGATGATCGCAAGGCAAGCCGGCCAATGTTCGTGGCTATCGCCGCTCACGCATTATTTTGTGAGCATGCGAGCAGGCTACACAAATCCTTGTGAAGAGATGTTACTTTTAAAAGCCTTAACTAATGAATGCTCTACACATCCAGACTCACTGACAGTTCAAATATCTTTGGAAAACACCCAAATTTTTGCAGAATATTGAAACAAACACTACTGTACATATTTGATACACTACTACGGTTTTCAATCCACAGACTTAAAAAAGTTAGAACGCACCTATTATAACGCTACTGACGGCACGTGAAAGTACTAAAGCCTCCAATCAAACGGTCTCAACATTTATTTTGTTGTGAGTCATGCCAAACGAATTTTTGGGGAGACAAAAGAAATGTTTTTGAGAAGATGTTGTTGACAAACAAGGGGGGGGGGGGGGGGGGGGGGGGGGGTGGGGGGGTGGGGGGGGGGGGGGGGGGGGGTGGGGTTGAGGCCCGGGTATAAAACGTCCTCAAACATCGGCTCTCGATAAATGTTGAGAGCATTTGATTGGGCTTAAAGTGTTTTTACCCTCTTTAAATACAAGTTTATCATTGTTATTACAACTGGTTAAAACCAGTTATAGAGTTCAAGAATACCTTGTTCCCAAAACAGACTTTTATATATCACAGTTGTAACACTTAATTCAACATGGTAAAATTACGGCTGCATATGTAACATCTTGCCCGAGATAGTTCATACATGTCTGCACTGTTATTTGAATACAGCTTTATTTTTGGGGTGGTTTAATTAGGCCGCATGAAGACGCAAGAGGAAAAACCAGAGGAAGCGACGCAAGACGAAGATAAACTTATTAATGAAGATACACTTAATGAAGACTTGAAGGAAATGAGGGAAGCTTTGGATGAGAAATCCAAGAGCTTTCAGAACGGACTGAAGGTGCTGCTAAGTATGATGCTTTTAACTCAGGGAATCATTATTTTCTACATTATGTCTTTTTTTTCTATTATATTATTTTATTGATTTACAGTAATTTTAATCAGTTATTTTGGGGTGAAAATTTTCAAACAGGTTTTTGCAAAGCATTTTACAGTCGAACCTCCACAATGGCCACCTCTCTACAATGGCCAGGACTTTTTGTCCCAATGTGCACTGTTCCATACACTAAAACTCTTATTGAATCTCCCCCAATGGCCACCTCTCTACAACGGCCAGGAGTTTTCATCCTGACTGGCGCCGATCCATACCCTTTACTCTTATTGAAACCTCCCTACAACGGCCACCTCTCTACAACGGCAGGAGTTTTCATCCTGACTGGTGCCGCTCCATACACTTTACTCTTATTGAAACCTCCCCACAACATACAACAGGGCTGCAAATAACAGTCGCCCATCGGACAATGGCCGACCAAATTTACCAATGTCCGATGAAATCCCAACTGTGGTCGGACATGTCCAAATAATTTTTTTTTTTTGCCTTCCAACACTGATTAATTAATTAAATTTTGTTCTAAACTGAAACTGGTTTTACACTGCGTTGACGACGCATTAGATTAGCAGGTTCGCTTATCAAGCAGTGAGTACTGTAATATGATGTCCGACCTCATTTTGTTTTGTCCGCCCAAAATGGTGACTTAGTCGGTCCTTTCAAGAAAAAAAAAATATTTGCAGCCCTGTACAACAGCCACTGATCCATACACTAAATACCTTGTTTATTGAAACTGGACATTTCCCCCCCCCCCCCCCCCCTTCACCTCAAAATAAAATTGGTCCATACCTTGGCTAAGCTAAACGCATGTCTGTGTGATTTCTTCCACAGAGCTTGAAGAAAACGAAGAAGGATCTGGCCGCCTTGAAGGAACAAGCTGGCCTGGAACTAACACGGGAGTATGACAAGGCTTGTTGGAGGAGCACTCTAAAAGTCACAGGTGGGTGGTGGGAGGGACAGGGTTTATTTTCCCCCCCCCCCCGGGGGGGGGGGGGGGGGGGGTGGTTATTCAACCTAAGTTTGAGTAAGGGTGTACTGCGCTCAAGCTGTCATCATGCCGCTGACACCTGTTTATGACAAAAATTGTGCTACTTTCTCCCGTAACCCTGTTTATGACATGTATTTAGGAAGCATCAGATAGGTGATTATTTGAGCATTAATGATTTCCTGACAGGTTGATCTGTTTAGTCCCGACATTTGATATATGTTTTTTGTCGGCACACAAGGGTCGGGAAAGACGAGACAGAGCCGTGTTTCGCAACAGAAAGTGTCGAGTATTTGTTTTTGCTACTGTATTTGCTACTTTGCTACTTTTTTTGCTCACTTTTGGCTATGACTTTGCTACTATACTACTGTTACTACCTTTGCTAACTCCTGCTACTCTCTTGCTACTTAACTCATACTTCTACTCTACTACTGACTACTCTACTACTCCCTGGATGAGTACTAGTGGCTAGTTTATGCTATTCCACAGCATCAACAGTATCGTTAGGATTGAACCATACCCACACCAACCACTCTACCGTAAAAAAAGAAAAGGGCTACCACCAGCAACTCGTACCACACTAACCCTCCCCCCACACGCTACGCTGCACACCCAGCCTCATACGCTACCCGTAGCCATCGTAGGTTACCCGTGCCACATACCCCCACCCCCCTCGAACCCCATCATTTTGTCCGCCGAACCAGCCATTTATACTTCGTCTGGGACGTGGGTGGAGAGAGGCACTGTGAGGGTTACAAAAGTTAATGGGTAATGTTAAGTTGAAAAAAACCCCGGACCATGCACGGGCGATCCGGTCCTCCTACCGTCTCCCACATAGCCCTTTAAAGGTGATCAAACATATAATAAAATAATATTTGTAAAAAAAAAAATCGAACATATCATTTCTCCTCACAGACTACTATCAATAAGACAAGTGACGAGAATAAAGAAAATCATCAGATGTCCATTGTTTTAATTTTTTTTTTTTTTCTGCTCCCTTTATTGTTTTTTTTTTCCAGATAGGCTCAGTTGGAGAAAGGATGAAACCCAAACAGAGAGGCGAGAAAGAAATCCCAACTAAAGACATTGAAATTTTCAGCACATGTGGCACGTGTATGATTTATAGGCAGCTTCACTGCAACCTTAAATGTAATAAGAAACGCCAACTCTGCTTTGATCAACGGTTTCATTTCTTCAACTGCCGTCAATCATCTTTAAGTACGCAAGACCTCTCCGAGAAGTCCACTAACTGATGATTTGATGGAAGCAAAAAAAAAAACCCTCAGGATTAAGCCCGAAGTTCACTTCAATGGGTTCAAAAGGTCACCGTCCATGGAATTGTGATTGGGTGGATTTCCGATCCATTTTTGTTAAAGTTTTCTTTGTAGTCCGTTCGTTGTCAGTCGTAATAATATTATGAATTTGACGGGCAGTGAAAAACACAATCGTTTATAGTTGGGTTATGAACTTCAGAGTTTGCGTGTGTTAATATTATAATGGTTTTGATGTCAGATTATTGTTTTATGCAACAGTTTTTTGAGGATACTCACTAATATCGTTATCAAATTATGGAAATGATCATTATAATAATATTATTATATTCGGGCCGAATTAGACGGTACAGCTTTGCCGCCTGACACATGACTCATGACAAAGCCCATGAACATGAATTATTTCATGTAAACCCCGATGTAAATCAAACCTACAACTTGCTTACGATTATACGTGTATGACATCAAAAAAAGTTGTAGGATTTTCAAACACGTTTTAAAACCCTACAACAAATCACAGAAGATCATAGCTCACAAATGAGGTTAATAGGTCTTACGTATGATGACGTCAGTTCCTCAAATTTCACCACCAAGCACCATGCGCTCTTTTATGCAAAATTATTCTCAACCTCTGAAACTTGCTTACTGTTTAACACGTGGGTATTCCTTTCATCTTTGGTGCTTTGGGAATTCGTTTCAGATGAAATTTTACATCGAGTTTTATATTTCGAAAAGGCGAGGCTTTGGTGCGGAAATTAGTTAGTCCTACGTAAACATGCATAAGGGCTATTGGTGGGGAGGTGTGGAGTACCTATTTCTGCATAGCGCGAGCTACAGACGTTGCAAGGGAACAAGTTGTTCCGTCTAAAATTGGCCCTGAAACATAGTTATGATAATCTTTTGAACAAAACCAGGTTTTAATGTTACTTAACAAAATGGCATGCATTGTACATGTATGCCTCGTAGCATCACCTTCTTATAATGTTAAGTACTTGAAGCAGAATAGGCCCATTCTGAGTTCCCTTTACCCCCTCGGTTTTCAAAACGAGTCCACGTACAAAACCTTTCACATGAAAATGATTTGTACTCCGCAAGTTCATTCAAATGCAAATCAAACTCATTTCCATATGAAAGGTTTTGCAAAAAAAAAAAAAACAGGGACTGGTTGTGAAACAAGAGGCAAAAGGCAACTTGGAAATGGGCTATTAAATTATTCCAGTATGTATTTGGTGTAAAAAGCCTTTTTCACTTGCAACCCACTGTAGTAGTTTTTCTAGTTCTAGAGGTTATAATGCTTGCTGTTTTGTTGCTCATTCAGTTGGTTTATAGTGGAATAAATATTATTGACCAATCACATAGCTTTAAAAGTAGTGTTTTCTTTTACTTTTTTTCTGTATGGTTACTTTTAAAAGGCATTGTGTTTGTAGTTTTTTGTTCAAAAATGATTTTCGCCTTTAGTCACTGGGAAAATTTAGAAACATATCCATTTTCTAATAAAGTTAAATAAGGTCTATGAGTCATAGAGTGTCAATAAAAACTTACGTACATCAACTCTTTATAGTGGACACCTCTGATGAAGTTTGGAGTCCTAAATGCGGAGTCATTCTCAGTCTAACCTCTATAATAGCTTCCCCGGGTTTAGGGCTGGATTTTGTCCATAATAGCAGGTGTCCGCAAGGCGAGAGTTGACTGTAGTTTGTATTTTAAAAAAACAATACATTAAAATTTAAATAAAATGTTAGCAGAGTTCCAGTCATAACCTCGCTGTGTATTTCTCAGCAGACAAATGAGCAAACTTCTGAAATAAGCACCCACCCCCCCGCCCCGCCAAAAAAATCTCATAGCCAAAGCCACCCACCCTACCCATGTATTATTTTACCTTTCAAAAGTGATAATATTTTATTCCTGATAAGCTTAGGAGTAAAAGATGGCAGAAAGTCTACTACACAGGAGGTAGGAGAAGAGCTAGAGAGGGCAAGAGAAAGGATTCCCAAGGTGCCAGGAACCTGGAGGTTCGCAACATTGTGTAATATTTTGTAATAGCTAGAAAAGCAAAAAGAGGCAGAACCACAACAGAAGAGGCTGGGAAACGGAGTACAAGATACCCCCCCCCCCCCCCCCCTATAAAAAAGCCCTTTGAACAGAAATAATCCCAGGGAGCTTTCAGTCAGTTGGCAGGGTTAACCGTAAATATAAAAGGGAGGGGTAGAGGGCAAAGGTGGAAAACATTAATTTTTCAACTAATTAAATTACCTATTAATTAATCATTTTAATTAAGGCAGGAGGAAGGGCACAGCAAATGACCCCCCCCACCTTGTGCCCCACCCTTGTATTGGTCAAGACACAACAAATGATCCATTTAATTCACTCTTTATTTCAAGTACGTAAAAGCTCTATTAAGCCCCCGGGGGTCTTATTTATTTCAGGCCTCAAGAAGGGGGGGGGGGGGGCTTATTAGAGAGGGGGCTTATTTCAATCATAAATTTTAAAGAAATTCACATTAATTTTTCAAACTTTACTGTTACAACCACTAACTAAAACAGCACAAGAATGGGTTATGTATGACCGTCTACAAAGGAACAGCATTATTTTATACCCTAAGTCGACGATGTTCTGGAAATTAAAGACCACGTTTCAATACAAAGTGACTAAAACGGCCAGAAAATATTGCTGAAAAGTAATTTACATCAGCCTGACGGAAGGAGGGGGGGGGGGGGGGGGGGGGGGGGGGGGGGGGGGGAGGGGGGGGGGGGGGGGGGGGGGGGGGGGGGGGGGGGGGGGCGCTCAAAGGACGTATAGCAGAGAGGGAGGGGGAAGGAGAGACAGGGGTCGGGCCATAGGGAGGAGAGGAGG
>MU826641.1:0-12019 GCA_029204205.1 Desmophyllum pertusum
AGTGGATGTGAAGCTAGAGTTAGTCTTGGCTATCGCCTCGAGCAACTCTTACGCTTCTCTCGTGCTCTCCAAACTTCCCACGTGCATCATAACTCGATATACGCACGCACGCTAAAGCATGAACCAATTGTTAATTTTTTATCTGCTTAACTCCCTGCATTGCCCTGGTTGGGCATTGACTTGTACACAATTCTTTGTTGGATTGCTCACCTGTATTTTCAAGACTTCATATCCAGAGATGAACTGAACGTCAGGTTTATTATTTTTCTGTTTGTCACCTGTGGCAGTATACATACATGTATCACTGGTCAACAGAACATGCAATAAAACATTAACCCTTACAATAGAAACCATTACTTCTCTTCAAGATGATCATAATTTTCCCAAACAAATAAGGCCAAAAGGTGCACGCATGTAACACTACTTCGAAAATCATATTACAGATTCACACCTAAGAATGCCTTATCGCTCACCTGAAACTTTGTGTTTCCAATATAACTCTTCTGTCTAGATCTAAACAAAATATTCAAATACAAATTAATTATTAATTCACAATAGTCCGGTATTTTTTTACAGCATCCGCTTCTTGGGATGGGGTGCTTATAGAGTTTTCAGTGCATTCAGAGTGAAGTATTGGAATGGTTGAGTTAGATTGTTGTGCGATCTCCACTGTAGGCCCACCACACAAAACGTGGAGCATTTGCGTTATTACATTATCGATACACATGGCGAGTATTTGTCAACCATTATATAACTTATTTTTAAATTTTAACAAACTAAATGACAAGTTGGGCAAACTTTGATTTACCAGTTAAATGCTGTTTATACCTGTGGCATTCAAACTTACATGTAGGTGTCTACATACGATTATCTCCCTTGCCTGTCTCCAAACAATTGGAATCAGAACAGTGTACATCAATCAACATCCAATTTACTACACCGTGTGTGTTCTGTTTTCTTCTGTATGGTCAATTGAAAATAAAAATATATTTTTAAACTCAACAATACATCATTCATCCGCCTTTGCTATTAGCCATCATTATGAGAATAATTTTTTCAACACTAGCTATGTTATACATGTAAGATTATTTTGTGAACCTGAACTCTTGTACATTATAATAATTATAGAAGAGCAGAAAGCTTTTTTGACGTTATTATTATGACAATCGTAAATACTATGGCTTTGGTAACTGTTTAGCCTTGCAATGGCTTTGCTTTTACTCAGAAGGGGTCAGTGCAATGGCTGTTCACGTTCATCACTAAACGTTATTAGTAAAAATCTACTAGTATACTAATGCAAATGAAACAATCTGATTGGCTTAAGCTTCTCGTATCATTAATGAGGCCATTATTGTGCAGTGGCTGGAGGCCATCTACAAAATTGCGGTTTCTTCTCGTTTTCTCCGAAGTTTCGGAATAATATTTAGAAGTTCATAACTGAGACAATTTTTATGATTTTTTTAAGATTTTTAACTAAAACAAAGTTATATAGAATTATTCGCTCTCAATTTCTATGATGAGAATAGTTGATTCGGCCTATGGCCTGCATCAACTATTGCATCTCGAGCTCATAATCTAATTGTTAAATAGTATTTTTCATCTACATCACTATAAAAAGACAAGGAAAAAAAAATCAACACAGCAACTAAGGCATAATCGAGCAACTTGGAGAAAAACATGAGGAAACGTGTTAAGTTGCAAATTTTTATGTATAAATATTTTTAGCACTGTCTGGCTTTTGTTACATGTAACACCGTTGGCTATTGTTTCTGTCGATTTACTCTATGAACTTATATTATCGCAACTCCACTCAGTAGAGTACAAAAACACGCAAAATGATATTAATTTTGTACTCCAGGAGACTGGTTAAACATGTTATGCGTAGTCTTCTTAGTTCCTGATTACAATGAAAAACTTTTTAATTTGATTACCATAGCAACTTACCTAAATTTATTTCCACTTGCCTTTTGCTAATAACCATTGCACCTGTGTCACTGGGGTTGAATAGAATTAATGCAAGAATAGGAACATTGAAAGCCTGTTTTCATTTTAAGATTTATGATAACCATTTTGGGTGCCTTTATAACAAACAAAACTATTTTGAAGTTGGCCAAGTTGAAAATTGTTTAGGATTTAACAAAAAAGAAGCCAGAAACGATGTTATTATACTGTTCATAAAACACGACGTGAATTTGAGAACACAAGTGGTTTCCTCACATAACAGGAGTCATTTTATATACAGTATAATACATGTGCTTTTTGGCTTTCATTATGTGCTCTCTAAAATATAGATTATTTTAATGCAACGCGAACAATAATAAATTCACAGCTTTTCTGTGTTTTTGATATCTACTGATAAAACAGGATTTTTTAACCAATCAAAATATAAATTCATGAAGTCCAATTTGGGTTTTACGAATCATTGTTATTTTGTTTATCCACTGTTAGCAGAATGGCTACGATTTTGCATGGGTTTTTTTTATTTCAGCAGGCAACTTTGCAGTGCTAACATGTAGGATTGTGTTGACGAATTTTTGTTATTAACATGTTTAAATGTAATTTTGTCTGCAGTTATAGAAAAGAATCATTGAAGGATAATTTTTTCATGAATTTTATGTGTTATGTGATTACCCAGGCATTTCCCAAGCCATTCCATTGCTAGCTGCCATCTGCTAGCCAATATCAGTGGGGCTTGGCCTATCCTGTCTCCACACCACTTAAGGGATGGCCTAATTTTTGTTAAATTATTCCTAGTGTGATTGGCTCTAGCTGTGCATGGTAAATTGGTCCCTCTACATTTCTATAAAATTCCAGAAAAAATCAAAACTGGGAACTAGCCAATGCTATGAATTTGCATGATATTTTTCAGCAGGCAACTTGCAGCTACATGTCTGGGGGGAGGATTGTTTGACAATTTTGTTTAACTAACTGTTAAAGTGTAATTTTTGCTGCAGTTACTAGAAAAGAATATTGCAGGATACAATTTTTTTTCTGACATTTTATAGTATGGATTACCCAGCATTACTCAAGCCATCATTCGCTTAGCTGCCATCCTTGCTCAATGTCCCACCCTGCTGAGCTGGCATCTGCTAGTAAAAAAAAAACAATTATCCAGTGGCCTGCAAATCTGCTCACACACACTTAAGGGAGCTGGCATACTGCCACAGCCATCTTCTCACCCCCACTTAGAGGAGCTGGCTTCTGTCATTAAACTTCCAGCCAACCCTTCTCGAGGTCCACCCACTCATTATTATATATTATTTGGCCTGTGTTCAAAACGTGCGCTGTAACATAATTATTATTGGTTTTTACAATTTTTTAGAACTGTCCTTTAGTACGAATACAGACTGATGAATGAAGTCACCACGAATTGCAGGAAAAACATGTGTGCCCATAGCTCAGAAACAAAGAATTTAATGCTTTTGCATTGCTGTGTCCTCAAAACAGAGAAATATTTTCATCAAACTGGAAATATGACATACAGGTAAGGAAAATTCCATGTAAATCAATTAAATACGAAATTTTAAAGCGGCTATTCAAAGCTTGAATAAAACCGAAGCAGCATGATTGACTTTTTTTGATTCCATTGTGTGAAAATGACATCCGAGAAATTAGAGGTGGGATTAGTTGTTCGCCCGTGGAAGCAACTTCAATTTGCAACAGGATGGACTTAATGTCAGGATTGACAACATTGGCCTGAGTTGAAAGCAGCTGCAGTTCATTTTAAGCCCGTTTTTAATTTTCATCACATTGCCCTAAACTGTTAGACATAATTTTTATCGGCTTATTTTTGCCCGTAAAGTCCCAGGTGCAAATCGATAAGCGGACATCAACCCTCCGAAATTATATAAAACAAATAGGATTCCATTTTGGCTGTTTTGGTCTGTAACTCTAATAAAGTAACTTTATTGGAGTACAGAGGCATGGTCCAAATGGAATCTAATTGTTAAACCTATTGGAAACGAATTGCTGTTTACAAGCTAAGTTTACAGCCATCTGGTTTTTCCCCCCCCCCCCCCCCCCCCCATAGGTCCTGGTATCTGTTTTGAAGTTTACATCTAGCTGCCCTCTGCTCACACCGCTTAAGGGATTCGGGCATCTACCACAGCCATCTGCTCATACCGAAATTAAGGGAGCTGGCTTCTTTCATTTCATTTTTTCTCAGAGGTCAAACCCACTTCATTAAACAGATATGGGCATCAAATACAACTGCTTACAGCCGATGTGGGCCAGTGAACATCTTTAAAATCTTGATGTTAGAGCAACATGTTATACTATCACCATGTGACTAAAATTGTGTAGGCAAGCTGACGATAAAATACACAGCGATTGCAATCATATTTCACCTCTTCGTGGCGTTGTTGGCAACCTGATGCAATTGGTTTTCAGGTACCTGGGCCGCCTAAAGTAGGCACTGAGTACAATATACCTGTTTTCCTCCGACTGGCTTTTTTTTTTTTTTTTTTTTTTTTTATATGTTTACTCGTGGGAACAAAACGATCAGGTTCCGTTGACTGGAGGACAGCATGGTCTGTGTAATGGCGGTGGCAGGGAACAGTCCCACAAATGGGTATATCTCCCTTTTCCTGAGTATCTTCATGCGTGTTTCAAACTAGACTGGTGGAGTGTACAAAAGGTGCTGAGTAGTTTCCTCTCACACTACGGTTTCTACAAGTGGTCCTTGAGGTCCTCAACGGTCAGCACTTGATAAATTAAGGTCTAGTCCATCTGGTTTCGTAAAAATGTGGTGTAGACATAGACTGGGGTCTATGGAGTGCAATAGAAAGAGGCGTGGCAGTGCAATTTACACCCACCTCCATGCACCCAAGACGCAAAGCAATTGATACCCCACCCACCACTTGTTCATCAAAATGTAGATCGTCATGTTCATATCTGTCCCACTCAAGTGCTGGACATAGTCCTTCATGTTGCAACAAGTGTAAAAGCTGTCACGCATTCGTAGGAAGGTCATCAACTCTGTGGTACCGGCACAACTCTAGAGAAATCATGTTCCAAAGACAGTTACCATCAGGTGTGTGTTTCAGTCAGCCTGTACCAATACGACAAGACGAGGGTGGAGTTGCTCGATCCAAATCTTGTGAGAATCGGTTTTCCTACCCCTCTGAGAATGTTCCGCAGGTTCCATCGTCCGTATGCTTTCCCTAACCCCATAGAATACATGATAACGACTGATTAGTACCTGCAGTTTTAAGAAACTTTTTTAGCATTGGCTACCATGGAAACATTTGTAGGGGTCGTAATCCCTTGGGTCGACTAACCATTGAGATGCAAGTTGAATGCATCCTTGACTGAAATGGATCGTGCGCTGCCCTCACCTTCATTTTGCTTTTACCTCAAATGCTTTAGGCAGTTTTAGAGCACATTTTTTGGCTGCGTTGTCTTTTCTGGAAGCATTAGCACTTTTCTGTACTCTTGACAAGTTTTTCTGCTTCTTGTTCAAGAAGGTCCCTGCTCTGGAAGTTTGTAGGCATGGGAGGCCGTGAAAGACCCTGCAGAACCTCTATCAGTGCCACAGGTCCACACTTTCGCATCCACTGAAAGCAGTAATCCTCTGACGGCGTCAGCCAGGTAGATGGCATCGTGGAATCAAAACTCAAGCATATGTTAGGTCTTCCAAACGCTTCACTACGGCTCAATGGCCAACATAAGTGCTTGACCCAGAGCGCGAAGAAGTTGTTCATTCATTAGAACATACACTTGCTTTGGTTCCATCCCTTGGAACCTACATATGTAGGAGGCAAAAATAAATATTTTCTTTACATCACACATGAAGACAACATCAAAGAAAGATAATACAGTGCCTAACAATAACAGTTGGGGAACCCAGAATTATTTTTCAGACTACATTTACATGTATGTAGCTTGTATCACAGTGAATTATTCACTGACTGAATAATATCTTTCACATTGTGTACATGTAGTATCCTACACCAAGCTTAAACTCTTACCATCGTTTATTTACACAAACAACAAAATGTATTTTTAATATACAGCTGTTGTACTCTTAGACAACATTGTAATAATTTCATTTCATGGACATAAAAAACTCAAGATACATTTGACACATAATTCAAAAATCACGAAAAGTAAAAATGGTATTAATGGTAATAAACTAATGTTCAGTGTGTGTATGTAAAACTGATATAATTATAGTCAATTTATAATTATGAATAAATTATTCTAATAATATATGTTTTTGAATTTGCAGCTTTGCTCCTTTGACAACACACAAATACATTCTGCCATGAAAATCCCTATATAGTACTTAAATAGCTGTCAGTCATTAGACAGTGGCCAAATAATCATATGTATATCATAGCATACCTTATGAACTGTCACTGCCCAGCCAAGAACCAGTGGAAACTGTTGTCGCACAGTTGTTGCAGTGCCAGCCCTGTGAGTCAAGTTTTGACGGACACCGAGACAAGGGGAGAAGTGTGGCCCTCTTTCATGTGCCTGATAAATAGGCAATCACCCAGGATACGTTCAACAGTAGCCATGGTGCCATTCACCCATTTATTTTTAACATCTATGTTTTTTCAGGAGGACTACTCTTGCTCCCACTTTGAGCCACCAACTTATCCGGCAGGCGTTCTCGGTGGTACTTCTTCACTTTCTCCTGGTCTGTAGCACTCAGTGGGTTTCCATTGCCATCGGTATCTATAGCCTCAAAGACATGCTCCTCTCCTTCCATGTCCTGCAAAGAACTTGTCATTCCAATACATCCCCTCTCGCATCTCAGTGCGACCAATGATGCAACCATTACTGAGATCAATCTCGTGATCACTGCCACCCATGCGTGAAGTGAGCGCCCACTTCACTTCCTCATCGACTATGCCAAACCTGACTTTGTTCAGCATGCTGGCAAATGCAGGATCTTCTTGCCTCTTTACCTCTTTGAGCATCAAGATGTCAAAATTCTGCCACAGCCAGCTGTCGTACAATATCCTTGTCAATGGCTGGAAGTTGAGCAGGATCACCGATCAGAATGACGTGCTTGCCTCCAAATGGAGAGCCACGCTTCTTTGGAATAGATGCCTGTCTGGTTATTCTGTCCATGGCAAGAAAAACGTTGAATTCAAGCATGGAGAACTCGTCAATGATAAGGACTGCAGTATCTCTCACAATCTTGTGTTCTAATGTGCCCTTCTCCAGATAACTATGACAGTTGATGTCCATTCGAAAAAAGTTGTGAACAGTGGTGCCACCGACAACAACAGCTGCAACTCCTGTCGTTGCCAACTTGGTGACTGCTATGTTTTCAACCTGCTTGATATGTTCCACGATGGCTTTCAGTAGGTACGATTTCCCAGTACCTGCTGGACCGACAATACATGCCTGAATGTGCTTCACCCTTGGACAACTTTTCTGAAAACCACTCATAGACCTTTCTTTGTGAGAGGGTCAGTGTTTCCACCATGGCTGCCAAGTCCAACTGCTCCACTTTTGGTGCCATATCAGCCATAATGCCATCCTCAATATGACATCACCTTCTGTGACTTCTACTTCTTGCTCTAACTTTGGTCTTGATTCTGACACTTCTCCAAGAAATTTTCACAGGCTTCACTTGATAGCATGTTGCAATCTAACCAGAGTCTGTGCCAACTTCTGCAGTTGCTCCATTGAAAAGCCCCGGACTGTTGGCTTCTTGGAGAGTATTCATTCCATCCTTTGTCTCGTCAAGAAAACCTTCGAATTGCACATTCTTCCAAGAAAGTATTTGACAAGTTGTTCTCTGAGAATATGGATGTAATATCTTCTCTTGTCAAAGGCACATTCAGCAGCAGCTTTTGCTCATAGTACTTTCTCCTGCTGTTCACCGGTAGGAATGAAGAAACTGCCAACGTGGAATAGCCTCCTTACCGGCCTTTCTCTTCTTTATCGTTCTTCTCTTCTTTGTCAATCAATGGCACCTCCTTTCTTTTTCGAAGAAGTACTTCTAGCCTGCCCTGATGTATCTTTAGACCTTTTGCTTGGTGTTTCACTTGATCGTCTACTTTTAGGTCTTCCCAAGTTTACGGGTTTCATTGCATTTAGCCTTGGTAGGAAACTGCTTCTGGTTCTTCCTCGTCAGAACTGGTATCATCATCAGTGCTCTCATTGTCACCTCTACAGGCAACACGATCACGTGGAATTCTGGTGGCTTGAGTCGCGCCGATCATGTAACGGCGAAACATAGTCTGGATACAGAACATCTCGCAGCTCAACTGGCCTGTCAAGGTACTTGTCAAATTAGTGGGTTTGTCATAAAAAAAACCCACCATTCAGTGGAGGTGGAGATGGGATCCTTTCAGTTGAGGGCTGCTGCTTCCTTTTGCAAGAAAAAACCTAAATAATACAGGTTTCAACTGTGGTCGGGAAGGTAAAATGGGACGTGTACGAGCTCCGGATCTGCAAATATATAAATCCCAGGAAGGTTGTTTTCTCCACTTTATCTAGCCTTTCCAAATATCACGGGGTTTCTGAGACATAAATCGTTCGGGGGATTTCTGAGGTTCTTGTTTCTGGCAAAGCTTCCATATCAAACGGATGGTTCCGCTTTTGGCCAACATTTATTTTCTGCAAGGTAACAACTTTTTCCCAGCCAACCAAGGACGTCACCTTGCTGGGATGTTTAGGACATTTGGGGGGCAACCCAACAAAAAAAGCCAAGGATGGGCAAGTTGTATGGAACAACCACCCCCTGCTGTACTTCTTTTCTAACACCTTCGTCGATACAAAAAATCAATTTTTTCTCATTTTGCGCACATCTCTCATTTTTTCAGGGGTCCAAAAATTTCACTCTTGTTCAAAAACCCACGGAATAAGAGGAAAGCGACAATTTACCCTTCCAGTGGATTCCAAAAGGGGGGACCTTTCCAACCAGGGGGCCCTTTTGAAAAAAAAAAAAAACCATTGCTCTCTGGAAAAAAAAAACACACTTGCAGTGGAACTTCTGGTTATTTTTCTGGGGGGGGGACGTACGAAACGGGAACAAGCTTTGAGTAACACTGGTTCCGTCAAACCAATCCAACTTCTGAGGGGAAAAAAAGAAAAAAAAAAAAAAAACACTCAGGCTACTGGACATGGCAATCCTCTGGAAATTTGTCTGATATTCTGGGGCTCGCACCACACTTACCACATATGAAAAACAATGCAATGCTCCACGTTCGCTTGGATAACTCGATATTTCTTCACCCACCAGTAATCAATTATCAACCTCCGACATAAGAGGCGACCATTTTTGCATCTTCGAGAAAACTTTCTCTCGGAAAAAACATGCTTGGGGAAAGGCGTTTGGAAAATTGCAATAACCCGGTTTCGGGTGGGGGAAAAAACTTCCACTCGCAGGATCTTGGGTGGGGGGGGGACAATGTGGTTTAGGACAGGGATTCGTCAAAACTCAAGGGGGGGGGTCCTTCTGCAGTGTTTTTCTCGGGGGGCTCCACGGGGTAATGTGTGCCTTTGGGCAGGCTCCTGGCCATGGCATCATTTTGAGGGGTTAAAGGTTTCACGGAAAGGAAAAAAAAATCTGGGTTTTCCCCACAAAAAACTCTTTTACTTTCATCCGCCCAAAGACCAATTTCCAAGGCACCGGGATTTTTACTCCAGTAGAAACCCTTTTAATACCTGGTATGGTATTGGGGACCTCCGTGCCCATTACACAATCATAGGGGCTTTCCTCCCTTTAAATTTTCTTTCTTTTATCTTTCAGTGGATAGGTTCTCTACCAGTGGCGTATTGCCCTTTCTTGCCCCGGTTGTAATTAGGAAGGATGCGGAACTCTTTGGTGGGGGAGTCGATCAAAACCAGAAAGAAATGCCCACTGGGGATCTTTTTACCGCCCAAGCGGTTAAACCAATGTTAAGGAAAAGCCTAAGCTTGGCAAAATACTCGGTGGGAAGGGTTAAAAACCCCAAGTCCGTGAAGGGGGGCCCAGGGCTTCCACAGTTCTACCATATGGGAAACAGATGGTGGCCCACGCTTTGGCTTGCCCAAAAGATGGGGGAATCCAGGTAGGTCACTTTTTTGTCGTGGACAACAAATTCCTCCCCTCTCTTCGCATTGGTTTAACTTTCTTTAGGGGCTTTGCTTCTTCTGGATTGCTGGATTCCAGCAAACATCCTTTTTCGTATTCGTGGAACTTTTTGTGGGAAGCGTTTTCTGTCTTCCCGGAAAACAATGGGCACATATGCTAAGGCAGTCGCTGGGCCCAGCTGTTCTTTTTCCCAGTTTGAGCCACCCTTTTGCATCTTGCACCTCCCAGTGGGCAAACGGCAAACAGGGGACCAAAAAAGGATTCTTCTGGCCTTGAAAAAAGCGATACAGGGGGTCTCGTAGGGGATGAAGAAAATTTTGCATTTACACCGGGGGGGGGGTTGTTGGATCTAAAGCCCCACCTCATTGGCTTGTGGCCCAATTCTGTGGTTTGCGAATCATTTTATTCTTCACTGGGCGCTTTTCTTAGCTACCAGAAAAAAGAGGCAGTTAACATTTACATAGTAGTGGCCGGTTACAAACTTGTGGAGTTACGATTCACTTAATACAAGAAAAAAAAATTTTTGGTGGCCACAACACACTTTCCCTGAAAAAAGGAATCGGCCCCACGCTTTCAAGGTTGTGGGAAAAACAGGCCAAAAAGGGGGGGGACACCTGGCCACGGTCCTAATTGCAGGGGGGGGGGGGGGGACTGCAGATTTCCAACTTCTTTCGGGGGGAATTTCTCTTTCTGCAAAGCCTGTTAACTGGATCCGAGAACACATGGAAGCCAACTGACGAAGCCCTTTGCTGCACAGCTTACAGGAATACCACTTGCACGTCATGCACTTCTCAAATGACCAATGTGGGTGCGGATCATAGTAGAGGCTTACTACTGGGGCTTGATCGGTATCCAGTGCATCTTTGCGGATCAGGAACTTGTGGCCCTCTGACACCTTCCGACAAAAAACCATCATACCAACAGTTTGTAACAGGATCCCATCAAACCAAAAGGCCTTGCTGCATGACGCTGACCAAACACTCGCATGGAATACAGCATTCCTTGCGTTCTGGGGCATATTGGCATTGCTCAGGTAACCAAGTCTTCTTTTGTTGTCTTCTCATCACTTCCTTTCGGGAAGAACATGGGTGCTTGGATGCAAGATCTTTCAAACTTGGTATCTTGTTTAATCTTTTAGGGTTCATCATCCATATTGAGTTTGGTGGTATTGTAGCTTCAGGAAAATGGTAACTGTTACATGTATTTTGTATTTGTGTTGACATCATCATGGTTGGCAAACACTACTTTCACCTTACTCTGGGTGCTTTTCTCATTTTGATAATTCCACAGCCGTAGCATGCAGGCTGTTTGCAGACAATGTGCTTTCAGGATACAGTTTGTTCCACTCCTGTAACATCACATTCATGTATGACACGCAGCTATCATTCTTCTTCATATCCTCCTGATTCTCCAATGCTTCATTATAGCACTTCTCAAGATCGTGAAGCATTTCTGGTGTCCACTCAGTCTTCTCACAGTGCCTTGCTTTTTGTCAGAATGTTCATCATTCTTGCTCTGAACTGCCTTCTTCTTTTGCTTTTGGTAAGTAGATAACCGGGTTACTAAATTGCCAGCTGAAAGTGTGCTGTTTGGGTACAGCTTCAGCCACTCCTTGTGCATTATCTTCATGTATGAAATCTTGATGTTCCTTTTCTTCATTGCCTCTTGAACTTTCAATGCTGTATCTTTACACTTCTCCAGATTTTGAAGCATTTCTGTTGTCCATGTGACTCTCTGTCCATTCCCTGCTTCCGTTTTAACAGCCCCCTCTTGATTTACTGCTTTTTCTTCATTTTCACTTACAGGTTCAACAATATCTTCAAGATGAACATACTTTTGCAATAACCCTTGCCGATTAAATTTGGTGCGCGGATGCAGTGCCCTCCACTCAGCCTCAAGCACACTACAAAACAACAATCCACTTTCTTTATTTTCTTTTTCCTTAGCCACCTCAGCACACCTCCTTAGGTCCCTGATCAT
>MU826642.1:0-11983 GCA_029204205.1 Desmophyllum pertusum
ATATGAACCAAGGGAACTGTTTCTAATACATGTGCGCTAATAGTTATGTTTACGTTATTTTATTCTCACACACTAAAGGCGTTTATTAATATGTCTTGCATGGCGCTGTTCAGTGCCCGCGGCAAACGACCTCAGGAAAGTTTTTCCTCTAGCATTATTTTCTTTCCATGCTGGAGTTTTTTTACCTCCAATCCATGCCCTTCTTTTAGTGTAATGACTCTTCTTTGTAGTCAATTGGTCCCACAAATCTGTTTGGAAAGAATGAAGACCGTGGAGCTAATACACAATTAACCGCGTGGGAAGTTTTTAATCTTAAAGGTAGCTACGTTCACGGTTTGGACATCTTGACAAAAAATGGGCAAATTTTTTCAAGGTCGTAACCATTATCGCAATCCGTTCTTAAATCTTCTCCATCCTCTACCATCCTTGTATCCTGTTTGTTTACTATTACAGAAAAGAGACAAAAAAAAAAAAAAAAAACGACCCCAACTCCTTGGTGTTTTTCTTACCTTATTAAATTACTATTTTGAGGCCTTTCTTACATTTGAAGGTGATTTTTGCAATTCGCAAAATGACTTAAAAATATCGTGGACATAGCATTCCTTTAATTTTATGTCAATTTCGTTCGTTTTAATTTTTTAGTATTTCTGTCCCTCAATCTTCCCCCAAAACTTTGACCTACCTTTGTTGCTTTAGTGTTTTAATTTATCACCCATTTGGTATTTCCACCTATCTTTAATAAACTATTAATTTGCAGCTTTTCTTTAGTTTGCCGGATCAGATTTAGTAACATCGCAAACAGTTTTTAGTCGGGCTGACCAAGATCTTCATTTTTTAATCACAGTTTATCAAAGATAGGATCCAACCCTGAACCAAAGCCAAAAGCTATGAAAAGATGCGTTTTTTTCACTACACGAAACTGTAAACAAAATTCGGTACATCTCCTTAGATATTTTTTGGTCGTGGTACTGATATTCGTTACCAAGATTTAAAGCAGATACGCCCGCTGTTTTTAAGATATTCTAGCGATAATTCAAACATACTTAAACTGGCAGTGTCACGGGGATTTGAATGTCCATTTTCAAAAACCAAAAAACGTTTTTTTTGTACATTAGCAGAAAACTAAAATAATGGTCCCAAATTTTATTAATAAATTAGCGATACACAAGAATTACCTCCTAGTGTAACTAAAACTGTCAGTAGTTGTCCTCTATGGCTACATAGAAACTGGGTCGGATGGGCTCGGCAAATTTGAAAACATGTTTAGGCTAACAGTTTATTCAATTCTCTCGCATTTTTTCGTTTCCAAAATGCATTACGAACAGACCATAATTTAGTCCTCTTCCAAGAATTTGGTTTGATTTTGCTTTTGTCTTGGTTGTTCGCTAGAAATTATTTTTGTAAATCAAAAAGGTTACTGAAGCCCAGTTTTTGACCAAAAAGGTCTAAATCCCCGTGGACCACTGCTCTGTTTAATCACCGCCATTCTGACTGTGTTTGTTAAATAAATACATGCACCGCATACCTGTCAGTCTTGCAGTCGGCGGTTTTGGCCATGATGCACAAGTAACAGGTTGAAAGGAGATTTCCCCGTAACCCAACCCCTTCCGGACGTGTCCTTCGGCTAGTGAGCCAATCAGTAGATCAACATCCTCAATCTGTTGCAATATATATCGAAGCTCGGCTGAGTTTTCCGCGGCATGTTGACGGTATCATTGGTGAGGTTGTTCGCCTGTAATCTGGTGTTGTCATCGGTTCTGTAAGCTATAATAAGTCTGAACTGGTTGTAACCTTGGACGCCCTCTACTCGCGGTCTCTTAGAATTGTCAATGGTTGCCAAGTCCAACCAACTGACAAGTAAAGATCAAAGTGAAAAAGGTCAAGAGACAGGTAACGAGATCATGTGATGCCTTATTATAAAACCAGCACAGTTGAAACAAGTGTCGTTATATCTAAACTGAACATTTCTGTCAAGCCATTTTTGTATTTGAGTCCTCCAGTCCCATGCCGACTAGTTTGGCATCATATGACGTCACACGGAAATGCTTTTTGGTCGTAACATAAAGGGCAACCGTACGTATAAACGTCATAAAATTCCAAATCGTGCAGGCACGCGTGAAAGTTATTAAAACCCAAGTTTTGGGGGGGGACAAATCTCAAGAAATTTTATGTTTTACTATATTATCCATCAATTTGCGCTGAATATTGTTCGAAAAGATAGAGGATTCCTTTCTAAAGAATTGCGGGGAGAAAACAATTCTCAGCTCGACATATTGTTGGAAGCATCAGGACAAAAATTCAGTTAATGTGTCAAAGTTAGCCATTAACTTAACGACGCCAAAAACTACAATCACGGCGTTATGGTATTATTATTGGTCTTCTAAGTTTGTTCACCCAGGAGACTGATGACTAATAGATAATGAAAGGTGAAAACTACTCAGTCGACTTCGTCTCACACATTCCCGAATACTATACCCATCCCTTGTATTTTTTTGGTTTATTATTACCACTCTTTGTTTGATTTCCCATATTTTGAGTTTTTCTCAAACTTTGTATGGAATAATTTTTTCCATCTGCGCGTAATAATAGACTATAACCATTATATAGTTATTTTAACCCCCCCCCGGAGTTAAAAAAAAACACATAATATCGTTGTACATAGCGCCCCATTTTGAATAATCGAAATAAAACGGCTGAAATCAACTCGGCTTACACTATGTCATGATATGACTATATTCTCTCGTATAAACTCGATCGGGCTCGTAATTCTAGATAGGCCCGATTTCCCCGAGTATGCCTATTTGGAGGCCTCTGTTTCAAAAAAAAACGAGTTCCTGGTGCACAACTTTCGTTGTGGTAAATGAGTTTGTATTTTGTTAAGACAATTAAACGTTCAGGTAAAACTCATTTTCCATAACAAAGTTGTTTGTGCACCATGACCCGTTTTGGGGAAACAGAGCAAAAAGGCAACTCGGAAATGGCCTACATTGTTAAAAATACCGTCTTTACTGCCCTCCGTTCTGGGGTATTGAGTATCTTAAGCTCCCTTAGCGTTGTAGGATAGTTGTGTACACACACTGAGTTTTCGTCCCTGACTTCTCCAGCCCTCCCGAATGTAAACAAGATGTCCCTCCAAGTCGTTGTCATCCGAACCCACTTACGAGCATTTTCGGAAAAGAAAACTTGGGAAGTTACTGTACTTCTTTCCACTCAAATGGCCTGTGAAAAACAACATCAAAATATACAGAGGTTCTGGGTATGTTAAAACAAATTTTCCGGTAACTTTTTTTAGTTTAGTATTTTTCATTCAACTGAGGTGTAATGATAAATCAATACAACAACAAGCAACACCAGCTAAAACTTTATTCCAATTTTTCCAATATGAGAGTGACAGGATGTGTATGTTTACTTTACAACTCAGTGTTTGTAAACCTTTTTGTAATTAAGTAAATATTTATATTAAAAAATATAAAATACAGAGAAAATGTTTACTTTATGTTTACTCATGTCGATTTCTTTATGTTTATCTCACAGTGTCTTTTTACGAGAAAAAAGTAATAAAACAAAGATATGGTGGATGGATAACTCTCTTCCATGTTGAAAAGGGGTTGGATTACAAAATGGGAGCTGTATATGACAGCGACAATAAACCTCAACATTTCTTTGTACTACCTTCAATAATTATTTTGTGGGTCGACGCTATTTTTTTTATTATTTTTAAAGGATATGAAAAAAACTGACGGACCTTGTGTGGTGCCCTTCATCGAGCTTTTCCATACATTTCATTTTTATCTTTCAGATAAGGATGTATCAGGAAATTTCCTTCCTGGTAAAAGTTAGGCTTGGGTTTTCACTAGTGACATGTGTATATATGGATTCCTGTGCTTCGCGGCATAATTGCGTCGCTTGCAGGGAAAAACCAGGTTAAGCGGGTTTTCTACGCATGTAGTTTTTAAAAAATGCGCATTCTTCCTGTCAGTTCTCAGCAGTATGAAAAAGGACCCTGATCGATCGGTAGACATCAGATGGATGAAACTGTTAAGTATGATTACTGATTGGCCAGGGAGTTCATACCAATCAAGTCCTTTACAAAAAACCTCACGCTCAGGCCATGTTCACACCCTATGCGTTGTAACCGTTGTGACGTCACAGTTTGTTCTGTCTCAATCGCGTATCTCATCTGTACATACATCGAAGCTCTCTCTTGCAGTGGATACTCTCGTAAGCGGGAATCAGCTCTACTTACGGCTGCCTTGACAAAAACCCGTTTGACCTCTAGCTCATACAAACTCTGTCATATTACACATTCCCGTAAGCGGCCAGGCTCCATCTGAGGACTATCTTTTTTCTGCTTCTCGAGCCGGGGTGTCCTGCTTACGTGAGCTTTGCCTGTATTAAACACATTTCTGCAGATACCGTAAACGTTTTAGGCCTCAAGAAGGGGGGGGGGGGGGGGGGGGGGGGGGGGGGGGGGGCTTATTAGAGAAGGGGGCTTAATAGAGAGGGGGGGGGGCTTATTTCAAATCATAAATTTTCGAGAAAATTCACTTCTCTAAAACAGAACAAGAACTGGGTTATGTACATGTATGATCGTCTTACAAATGCAACGTCATTTATACCCTAACTCAACGATAGTTCTGCAAATTAAAGACCACGTTTCAATACAAATTGGCTGAAAAAGTCGTTTACATCAGCCTGACGGAAGGGGGGCTTAATAGAGGGGGTGGGGGGCTTATTAAAAAATCTGACTTCCAAAGGGGGGGCTTATTAGAGAGGGGGGCTTAATAGAGAGGGGGGCTAAATAGAGCTTTTACGGTACCAGAGTTATGAGCTCTAGAAATGATGGAATGTCACATCAATATATACAACAAAATTCCATACCTGTATTCATGTAAGCATAGCAATGCTATCTGGTAACAAGGAGTGCATTCTGTACACCGACACGAATTCCTCAGTCAAAGAGAAAGGAAACCCCTCTATAGTCCGGCGGATTCCCAATGTGCGAGGGAAGGTATTTGCTCCTAAGGTAATGTTCAAAATCATCATTAGTTTCGCGACTCGTGGACTAAGCTTGCCGTACCACTGTGCAAAACAGCGATTCGTGAATGAAGTCCGTATTCAGTATAGCAGCAGTCATTCCCGTGTATGTATTTGAACAATCTGAGCTGCGTTGATGAGCCTGTCATAGAAATAAATAAACTTTATTACTTAGGCAAGGAAAGCACGAATTCTCAAAAATATGTCTTTAAAATGTTTAGAATATAGGACTGATTATATTCCTTCGCTCTTAAAAAAGGTTAAAGTTCTTTCCAATCCTATCGTAAGGATTGAAGGTTGCCAGATGCCTCATCGGAGCACGGGGCTGCCTAGTCCATTGTCAGCGCTATAGTGGATTTAATTCATCGTAGACTACATGGTTTAGAATTAGCTTGCTACAAACTTTAATGATCAGCTGAAAGTTTTAAGTATAATAGATAAGAATTACTCCTTTGAGAGGCGCGGGTTCGAGCCCTGGCCGTGATCCTTGTCAGTAGTGTTCTTGGCCGACAAAGACAGTGCCTCTTTTCACACAGGAGTATAAAATGGGTACCAGCGAATGTTTGGGGAAACCTAACACAAATTACTGGGGGTGGGGTAACCTTTGATGGACTAGGCATCCCATTCAGCAGGAGGGAGTAACAATCATGCGACAGAAAACAGGAGTTAAATGCCAGCACTTCCCTAGGACCGGAACAGAGAGACAGTACCTTGCTGTTTGAAAGAGCCGATCATCTGTTCCAATCAGGATGATTCTTCGCCAACATGTCGCAGATTAAGTTGTGCTCTCGTGTGAATAAGTTTGTGAAGAATGCTTAAGCCAATCCACCAGTTTTTAGAGAACCCTGCGCACAGATTCATTTATTTAGTTATTTATTTATTACACTTTCGATATATTATTCTTATATTTATAATAGGAAATCAGATATGAGAGTACTCACTAGGTGGCGAGTTATTCATTAACTTTAATGAATAGAAACAGGCGTTAGAGTTTACAAAGCGTCCCACAAACACGAAAATATGGAGCTACATGAAACGACGGCATCGGTGACGAGAACGTAACCAAACAAAAAAGGTTAAAGAGTTGAGCAATGGCTCTGCACGTGCATTATACATCTTGGTACATTTCTGATTCGTCCCTCTGCAAAACTGAACAACATGAAATGACCCGCCAAACTCTACGTATCCAGTGGAAACGTGAACCGAAATTTGTCATGTTTCTTTTTAATTGAACGCAGCCTTTTCATCTTCAGCTGGAGGATAGTTCTGACACGGATAGACCACACTGAACGACCCTGAACTAGCCTGCGTGCAGAGGTCTCCTATTTCCTTGCTTCTTTCCGCGTGAAACAAGGAAATAGGAGACGTCCTGCACGCAGGCAACCCTGAACAGATTTAGATAAACGCGAGATTCTTAACAATAAGTATAATAAGATCGACGTTTTCGTCGGCGTCGCGATTGCTAAAGCTCCCTAATTCCTTAATGCGAAGAGAGCCGGAAATGGACTCTGCCAGTTAATCAATCAGAGCACGCGTTTATATTCGTTTTAATGTATTACCAGTAATGTCGATATTGCTCTTGGGATCCACAGGTAGTAAACCGTCGTCATCAACTTTTAGTTTACCGTAAGCAAAGGAGCGGACCCGCGCATGCGTTTCTTTGTCACTACCGTACCAACTGTGAGCCATCCCACCAATGTGTGACGTCATTCTGGTATGTGGGTGGATCAGTAGGGTAGTTGCTTTTACACGTGTTCTGGCTTGGTACGAAGAATTTTCATGAAACCTGAAATCAGAAAATATCAATGAAGCAATATCAACTATGAAGCAGGACAGTTGGTAATTCATTTCGATAGCTGTTAATAATCACGCTAAACTTTTGCTGGCCACGTCTTCCTTTTGTAGCAAGTACGTTAACTTTCCATGCACGTGCATCATGTACATACAGCTTTCTTAGAACTCGCACTAATTTACACTGATTGGATGAAAGTTATTTATTAATTAGTAAATCTCTATACCTAATACAGTCGAACTTCGGAATTAACTGCTCGTTGAAGAGAAGTGGCCCGTTTCAGGGAGGTTTCAATAAGAGTGAAAAGTATGGATAGACGTACGATTGGGACGAGAAATCCTGGCCGTTGTGGGGAGGTGGACGCTAGAGAGGTGGCCGTTAGTGGAGCTACGACTGTATGTAACACTTTTTTTTTTCAACTTAAAAGTTGAAAGCTACTATTTTATGACTAGTCCAATATATGGGTCCATATACAGTTTAGGCCTTCAATTTTAGAAACGTGCGATCACACCAATTATAGCGCGATCGCTAGCTATAGTATTAACCTTTCATTTTGGAACGTAGTGGGTCGTCTTTTTGAAGAGGAACTTTGATCTTCCTTTCCCTGATCGGTGTACCGTGATCAAACCAGTCGTGCACCATGAACTGGACCCATGCCACCGCGAACAGATTCAACCAAGGGACCTCTAGAAAGTTCTTTGCGCTGTAAACAACCTGCAGGTCAATACATGTATATGGCAATCAATAGGACATGTCGAGTTGCCTTTTTGCCTCTGTTTCAAAACGAGTCCTGGTGCACAACCTTTGTTATGGAAATTAGTTTTACCTGCACGTTTATTGTCATGCAAATCAAACTCATTTCCATAACAAAGGTTGTGCATCAGGACTCGTTTTGAAAGAGAGGCAAAAGGCAACTCGGAAATGGCCTATAATCAAACTTGTTTCCTTATTCAGGTTTTTATCACAGCATAAACATCATCTGGTGTAGCGTACTGTGAAGACAATGAGAAAAGCGGAAAAAATGCCGTTAGTTTTCTCCACTCTTCCCATTCTACCCCGCCTCTAGGCCTATACTTTGGCTTACATTTCAAGACTGCTCAGAGTCCTCGTTACCCTTATCCAGCGGCAGCAACGGGTGACATGCACAGTAAGACCGGAAGTCCAAGAACCTTGTTGAAACAAATCATCCTGTCATGGCGGAACACTTTCCTTTCCTGCCGCTGGATCTGATAAGGGTAACAAGGACTCTGGAAACGAGATTGGACCGCAAAAACAAACAGGAAAAAGTAACGACTAATAAGAACGAGGTCTGGGTTTTGGGCCGTAAAAGATCGAAATAGCCTATTCGATCTCATTCGGACTGAATTTCTGAAACTGAAAAACTTACTTTCTGGCTAAAGTCCGTGGATTGGGTTTAAGCAGACGTTTCTGGTTCACTGTAGGTGTAGTTTAGAGGGACGTTCCTGCTAAACCGGTAAAACCGGCTTCCAGCAGCAGAGTTGGTGAGATTCATTGCACATTCCATCGATTGTGCGAGCTGCTTTCATTCTCTCTGTGCAAAAAATCTGCGTAATATGGAATAGAAAATGGATTGTGAATCAGAGCTAGGTTAATTGAACATAGTCACACTAGTTAATTTAAACATCATCTTCGATTTTTCTTTTGCTTTATAATAAACTATAAAAAGATGACTGAATTGCGTAAATTTCATTCACAACATACATAGAGCGAGACCAAGTACTACGGGTGTCCACATGGCCGTATGTTTAGATAACACGATTGTACGATGCAATGCCTGCGCATGGGTGCGTTAGACTTCCTATGATTTTCTGTTCAGCGTTATATGAAATACTTCTTGCAATGTTTGATTTTCTCCAGCTAACTATAACAATTAACTTTTAATTCACTTAATCTTCTACCCTTTGTAGCCCACTCGATACTACTTGGAGAGTGTTGGTTGTTGTTGTTGCTGTTGCTGTTGCTGTTGTTGTTGTTGTTGTTGTTGTTGTTGTTGTTGTTGTTGTTGTGATACTAGTTTGCACGCAGTTTTTCAAACTTACATGTCTCGAAGAGCGAAGCGTGTTTACTGCCACCGCATCGCTTCTTCTTGTTTCCTTTACACTTTCGTCGACATTTGCCACTCTTGACCATCGAGTCTGACTCATAACCCATACCACAATAACATCTAAGAAAACAACAACAAGATAATTTTGTGATGCAAGTATGATAATTATACCGGTTGCTTCATAGCTGTAAATTTTAGTAAAAGTGGGGTTTGTGTGCATAATACAACATGTAATCACTTTGCATGATTTATCTATGTTTGTCTGCTGCAATAGTGAACAAAATAAGATTGAGTTATTCGGTTTCTGTCGTCATATTTTGTGATTGACAAAATCAGGCGAACCCGGCCCAAGCAGGAGTCCGATAAGTTGTAAATACCGAGTTTCAATACAGACCGACTTATTAGAATCAGTCCTCGGTTACTGGCACAGACTATAACAAAATATGAGAAAAAACACCAACGAACAGTTTTATAATTTCTTGTTGAATAAAATGAAACATGCATTTTAGATTGAGTTTGTTTCGAGATCTAACGAGAAAAAGAACCATTCCAGTGTAACTGTCCAGTTAAATAGCGTTCGCGTACTGTGCATACATAAATTTCAGGTATATGTCAAATGGTCAAATACGGCCTGTTGGAGAATTTTGTTATTATTAATAACATAACCAGTACCTCTTTCCCTTTTGTAAGGCTGCATATGAAAACATATTAGTTTTACACTTGGCAACGCAATTCTCGGGTGTCACTGAAGCTAAAGGTTGCTCATCGAATCCATAATCATCCAGCATAGATGCTTCAAAGCAGCCAATGTATCCTTCACCTGAGAATAAGGTATGCAAGTTAATCAAAACTAAAATCTCTTCTCTGGGTAAAGTGGAAGAAACAAAGCGAGACAACTGGAGAATAAAATGCAAGCGCGTCAAGTGCGTCAGGAGCTTCAAGCTCGTCAAGCACATCCGAGCACGTCAAGCGCATCAAACGTTGAGCGCGTTAACCGTGTCAAGTTATATTGCTAATGATTCTCTCCCACTTCTCCCTTGTCAATAGAAAATACGTCACTTTCTATTGCTCTTGTCTCTAGCTACCGGCAATCGAGCCGCGATATAATTTCGGGATCTTTATATAACATACAGTTTTATGTTGTACTCAACATGTACAGTCGCAAGCGAATTTCAGAATCAGGATTTAACAAGACGCAACTCCTGTTACACATTATAATGTGAGTTTTGGCAAGTTTAAGTGTTAATGATGTAGGTATTGTAAGGAAGTAGTGATGTATGGGATTCAAAATTCAAATAAATATTTCTTTAAGCCTGGTTTTCATAATATGTCGGGAAAATCCCAGACCATCGGAGATTTTGTTATTTCCCGATCGCTCCCCAGACATTCCCGACTCAGGGAGACAATGGGAGCACATCTACATCGTCGTTGTTTCATAAGTCGGGAATGTCTGGGGCACGGTCGGGAAATAACAAAATCCCCGATGGTCTGGGATTTTGCCGACATCATGAAAACCAGGCTTTAGTACAAAAAAATGCATACAACAGTAAAGGTCAAAACGCACGTTGAATCTGTACAACTCCTGCTTAGTAACCTACCTAACACTGGATCATTACAGCGCCGTTTGATTTGTGGCAGTGGATTGGGATACGAAATCATGGAGAGCAGTATTTCCCAGCCCCAATTTTTCTCCCTCACAAACAGCGTAGTAAGCCAATCGTCAGCAAACAGTGGCATATTGCCAACACACGTGATCTGTCAGCAAACAAGGTATCCCTTGATCAATCGTAATAAGTGCACGAGCCCAGCGCATCCTACAGGATTGTTGGTACAATGCAGGCTGGCTCTTCACATATAGATGATGGCGGTACTAAGCAATCACTTAGAGAAAAGTTAGAAAAATCTGAACAACTTTACAGCAATATGCTACTCTTTCGCGCACTATATGCTGCAAATTAGTTCTCCTTGTTAAAACTAAAAGAGACTAGCCAATTCAAGATTATTTAGTGCTACTTCGACTACGCATTTACGGCAGCATTAATTTGCCACCCGGAGTTTGTCCTTCAACTGAAACTGCAGATGAGTTCTTTTAGTGGCCACGCATGGTGTGAATAAATAAAACATTTAACGAGATCCGTGATAACTTTATCCTTTTATTCGTGCCCATGTATTATAGCTATACATAGGAAAACAACCAATTACCATATATGATATGATGACTACGTGTAATCCGGGCATAATTCCGAAAACTGATAATGCCTTGAAATTTGTTCCCCCCCAAAAATTAACTGGTAGCTTGTATTCACTAGCAAAGATGCATTCTATAGTATATGTGGTTACCGTTTCCTTAATGTAGTTGGTCTAGTTTATGTATTGTTTTGTATATTGCTTAGATAGAAGAAACGATAGTCGAACAGTCTGTGTCTTTAGGTTTTTAGTCTATTCTGGAGTAATAATCCATTCAGGCCTGTCGTCGGGATTGGCCTATTTAATAGCGAGAAGCTTTGCAGTCATTGCTTTTGTGATCCTATTGCAGCTAGATTTTAACTATTAGTCGCCTGGTCAGTACAGTCGGTAGAGCCTAGCTGCCTGCTATCTTGAACGGAGTACATTCGGACACCAATCTCGCTCCTTCCAACTTTAATAATTCTATCAATGCATAAAAAAAAAAGTTTCTTCGCCGTTCGCACTTTGTCTGCCCGACAATGTGGCTACTGACACAGTGACAATAGTGATAAAATAGGTACGCGTCACACGTCCGTATCATGACTGTACTACTGCCGAAGTTTTTCCCTAGCGTTAGATCTTGTCATTTGGAAGTGGTAAAGTCTTTGTCAAGTCCATGAATATGATTTACTCAAAATACACTACAGTGACAATAGTGAAAAAACCTTATGGTCCAAACTACCCTATATTATTATTATTTGGTCACGCGCACAAGCCCTCGCGCTAACGTTTTATTCAAATAGCGTTAGTAACAACGTGACGTTCCCATTTTCATTACTGATGAAGGCTTAAGCACTAGCCGAAAACGTCTAAACAACTACGACAATGAGTCAGTGACAAACACGTTTTTAATTTAAATCTAC
>MU826643.1:0-11926 GCA_029204205.1 Desmophyllum pertusum
TATGGTAAATGTCGTAAATATACCATATACATGCACATGCGCATGCAACACGATACAGACTATGCGCTTGACTCGCCCCCAGTTTTTCGCGCGGCCATTTTCCGATCGCGAATTTTTATCGCTCTCGCTCGACGGACTAAGCTGGGAAAGAGGGACTGCTCGTAGTCTAAGTAAGAATGTATTAAGAATCATTTTCAGCTTAAAATCGGCAGAAAAATAAGAATATTCAGCCTGGGCAAGGAAATTATATCATTCTGACGGAAAAAAGAGTGTAAACATAAACTTGTAAACTAGGCATATGATTTCTAGATAACATTTTTCTGACCAAGCTATAGTCAATCAGATTCTTCCGAGAGGTTTCACCTTACATCAAGTGTGTTGCTGATTATATCGTAAATCGGAGAATATATTCAGTGTAACTTTGTAACTCATTGAACAGAAAAATATTATAGCCGTAACCGACTTTTATCAGGTTTTAATTCCACACTATAAAACAACAAACTAATAGGCAATTTTCCGAGTTACTTTTTGCCTGTTTCAAAATGAGTCCTGGTTTGAAACCTTTTAGCTTGTTTTACATTAAAATGAACATGTGAGAAAAAATCATTTTCATCAACTATAAAAGGTTGTGCACCAGGACTCGTTTTGAAACAAAGTTAAAACTGAGCTAACTCGGAGGGGCAGGGCCCCTATGGATACCAGCCTAGAGCTGAATGGGCCACCCTGCTTAAATAAAGATTTACTACTACTACTATAACAGTAGCGTGTACAGTGAACTCGCTCTAAGGCGGACACCCTCTGGACCAGCTCCAGGTGTCCGCCTTATGGAGAGTTTCGTTACAGAAAATTATGAGAAACCGGCTTGATTCGGTCGGATCAAACCAACCGTGTCCGCCTTAGAGAGGTGTCCGCCCTACAGTGGTGTCCGCTTTGAGAGAATTGACTGTACAGTCAACTCTCTCTTAATGCGGACACCTCTATAAAACGGACACCTGTTGTTGGTCCCTAAACACCGTTTTTCAGTCATTTTATTGCATCTAAACTCTCATATAAGCCGGACACCTCTCGCTGAGCGCCTCTACCAACTGAGCTTAACAGGAGACTCGTGGAAGCTCAGGCCATATATAACTAGGGGAAAATGTGCTAGGATTACATTCAGGTGCCGTATTTCCTCTATTTGGCCCCTTCCTCTATTATCACAATCTATTATTGTCGCATCGCGTGCTATGTAACGGTAGACTGATTCTCAGACGGTGGCCCCCGGAGACTTCGCTAATTCACGCAATGCTCTCTAACCAATCACAGCAAACTTTTCTCAACCAATCAAGAGCAAATCCAATCGTGACTTGGCATTTACGCACTTTCCCGCGCTTGCATGGTCTTGCATTAGAGTTCTGACTGAATCATTGCGCATTATTCGCGTCTGTTTGTGATTAGTCAAATGTGATTTATACTAATGTCACATAAGAAAATCAATCAATCAATCAATCAATCAATCATCAATCAATCAATCAATCAATCAATCAATCATCAATCAATCAATCATCAATCAATCAATCATTCAGTCAATCAATCACAAATAATACTTTTTTCTACTCACACTTTTTTTCTAGCCATATTTTATTGCAAAAGTGCGGACATTCTCTCATTTTTCCGTCCATTATTAACATTTGTGTCTCTTATTATTCAATTACTACATGATCTACATTTGTATTTACAATATTTTACATTAATAGCGGCTTTAAGTAACCGTGACAATGCCGGACTCCGAGGGCTATATCAAATCTCTTCTATCTATTACATTTTAGTTGTTCTCGGATCTTACAGCCGCATTTTAGTAAAGACAAAATTCAAGACCTAATAGAAACATAAAATAAAATAATTAAATAAAAATCGCCGCCAGAATTTGGATATTTATGTTTTCTGTTTTTCCTTGACATATGTGCCTCAGAAATGTTACCAAGACGAATTAAACGGCACGTGCAGATTCAGTGTATCATTGGAAGCGCTGGTTCTCATATACCACTGACCAACCTGTGATTTCATCGCCGGCAATTGCCCAAGCTTTTTCGCAAACTTGAGGAGTGACTTCAAATTGAAAACTTGGGTAATTACTGATTCCTGGCACATATTAATCACAGTCGAAGCTCCCCTGAGCGGACACCTATAAGCGGACACTAGTAAGTGGACACTCGTAAGCGGACACTCGTAAGTGGACACTCATAAGCGGACCACTACTAAGTGGACACTCGTAAGCAGACAGCTCTTACTTACGTTCATGGTCACCTTGACAAAACCCCTGTCTTGAACTCTAGCTAATACAAACTCTGTATCCCATAAGCGGCCAGAGCTCCAGTTGTGGACACTTTTTACTGCTTCCAGAGAGGCTAGTCCACTTACGGGTAGCTTCAACTGTATTGTCAAATACGGGCAGGCCAGTATCCCTCGGCAGTTGCTGAGCAACATCCTATTGCAGGCATTCCGGAGGCATCATAGCTTACATGTTATAACTGATGAACAAGGCAATTTTCTAGCAATTGTTTCTTTTCGCATGGTGAGTGTGGTTTGTTGTTTAACACACTATCTTTTCTTCTTCTCCCTCCACTTGTCGTTTCCTTCTTTTTGCCTTTCTTGCATTTCTTCTTTTTGTTCTTCAGTTGTTTTCTCGCCATGTTGTGCCTCGCCAAAGCGGACTGTATTAATTCCTCGCCTATGCGCCGTATCTTTGAGGGATTCAGTTCTCTACTCAGCCAGCCTTCAGCCTTCTTCTTAGCAATTCGTCTCGCCTCCCACGATTTCTACCATAATTCCTTATCTAGCGTCTTGGAAAAGCCGCCTCCTTCGAGCTCATTTGAGTTGTTCTCTTTTCTTCGCGTGTAAATTTGCATCTAAAGCATCAAATTCATCCTTGAAAGAAAACCAGGTCTATATATATTAATCTAAAATGTGAAGATTTTCCAAAAGGGTACCACTATGTTATGACCTATGCTTAGTCTTATTAGCATTCCCAAATTTTCTCTCCCTAAAATATCCCATACACAAAGCTCCATAATGTAGGACCGTGAGGGGAGGGCCCGTCGGGGGGGGGGGGGGGACTCCCTTATATAAGCTATCATAGGTATGTGCCACCCCAATAAGGGTATGGTTTTTTGATGCTGTTTTGCGTCTGAAAACTAGGGTTATTGTTTATCGCCATCGCCCTCCTGGGGGTCCTGAGAATTTGGTTTGGCTCTCTTAGACAAAAACTGTTTTTGTTTTTGTTCCATTATACATCCCTTTTCAAATGTTTTGCGGCAAATGGAAAACCCATTCCTGAGGTAGTCCTCAGACACAATGTTACATAATTTTATAGGTCTGAAATAGGGGTTCATCGATTTTTGGGTCAGGTGCTGAATAGGGTTTATGGAAAATCACATATTTGTAGGTTCGTATTTGATGCGGAAAAAATAGGGTAAAGGGTTTCCAGAAGCAGGCCCCGCCACATTTTTCCCCACCAACAAAATTTCAGGGCACGTACCCCCCGGGAATGTAAAGTAGTAGGTAATGAAGAATCCCCCCCAGAAAACTGATCACGATAAAGGGTAAACTGTATTGGGATATGAATTTGTCTTCGTTAAACTACATTTAGCAGACACTACATTATGTTCTAATGAATTTTGTAAAATCCTGTGCAAATCAGATTTCCGCCTCTCTACATTGTTGGCACAATTTGCTGATGAACCACAATCGCAAAGGGAAAATAAATTATTCTTGATTTTTTAGCTGCGCCTTGTTGACTACTCGCTCAGTATAAAACTCTGTCTCATAGTCTATTTATTACAGCAGGGAGCCCAAAATTAATTAATTCAAATTCTTTTGTGCGCGCATACTATCCAATCAGAAGCCAAGGATACTTGCAGTTAAACAACAAAACTTGAATCATTACCTGTCTCTCTCCATGTCAGTATCAAACTTCTGAATCCAGTTCTCTACTTCTGTTTCAATCTTGTATTTACGCTGCAGGAAGGAAAGGAATAATGTTAAAATCTCAACCATAGAGTAAAGCAGAAAAAATTTTAGGGATTAGAAGAAGCACTGCCTATATCTCAACTCCAATGCTAAAGCCCTGGTCAAATTCCCCCGACTTTTTTATTCCAACAATTTTAGGGTCTTGTACAGTATGTCATGACAATACGAATGCAACATGTCATGTTGCCCTCTCTCCTCCACAGAGGCTCAATGGGGGTTTAGGAGAAATCCGCTGAACGTGGTTGTGTGCAGGCGCAAGTAACTGGCGGATCGATCAACGAAGCGGCGAGCCTCTGCCAGATTTGTGTCGTTTTTCTTGTACATCTTTGTCGTTTTCTTGTACATTGGACGATTTCTCAGCCCTCGACAAATTTGACAGCTTGAAACTTGGCAAAAATCAGCGCTAGGTATGTTGCTACAGTTAGCTATCGTTATTTTTTTAAGACGAGGTTTCATATTTACTAAAAAAAAGCCAAAATGTTGGTCACCGAATTGATCGCGAAGACCCTCCTGAAACCCGTGGGGGGTGGTCTTGCAAGTGTGTTATTCTTTGGAAACAATGGCGGAAGAGCTTGACTTTTCGCTCCAAGAGATGTCTCTTGACGGTAAATGTTCTTCTTGTATTTCGTGATTTGGTCTCAAATTCCTGCTGGTTGCATTTCGTTTAATTTTAGCGTTTAGTTTAACTTTAATAAGCTTACAGCTTTTGGTTTGAATCGCAAGTTTTGCACTCGACGTTTTAAACACGTAGAGATTAATAAAACACATTTCATAGCCGGAAAACTAAGCTTACTTGTTCTCTTTTCTTTTGGGACAGAATTAATAGGTTGTTGAGAGTTTCACGTGGCCGGGGAATCCTTTGCTTCCTGAATTTCTTGATCGCCACATGGCGGGTCTCGAGAATGTTGAATTCTGTAGATCAACGCCATCAGAAACACAACAAAACATATTCAGATTTCCATGCATCTAAAGTTTTAGTTCTCTACTTGTACATCGCGTATAAACTTCCGAACAGATTCTGATGCAGCCGCCATTTTACTGACATACGGCAGTTTATACATACACCACCGTACCCCCGGTGAGGAACACTGATAAAAAGTTTCCTCCCCCGGATGGCGGCCATATTGGGTGTGGTATCTGGCAGAGGCTCCCGCCGTCGCTCTCTCCGGGTTTCTCGCGCCTGCACTCACTTCGTTCAGCTGATTCTCCCATATATGAGCCTCTTGCGGAGGAGAGAGTCATGTTGCAACATGTTGGACAAAAGTTTGACTCATCCAACATGTCCCTACAGAGTGGTCAAACAACTCCAACATTTTCACCAAATTATAGTGGATCAAAATGTTGGGACTGTATGACCAGGGCTAAATTACACTCAAACCTTGAGTCAAATTTACTCTGTCAATTTTACAGAATTATGAAAAGTCAAAGTCTTATAGGATGATGGGTTATATGATTCATGCGTGGACGTTGTTAGGCGGACACCTCCCATAAGCAAACACTTAGTCATCTACCATCGTCATACACTTTTCTGGTTCCATGGTTGTCGCTTACAGAAGGTTTGACTATATTCCCTGGGGGGTACTCAGGTATAATAGTGGCGGGGACCTTTTTGGGGGGTGAAATTTTGTAGTAACTTTTTTGGGGTGAAAGATTTTGGTAAGGACTTTTTGGCGGGTTGACAAATAAAAGCGTAAACCCAGGTTTCTCAGTTATTGCATAGAAAAAAAATGGACTTTTAATTTGGAGGGTTACGTTCTGGGCCGTTGGACTTTTTGGGGGTCTGGTTTTAACCTAATAGGATATTGTTGGTTCTAACAATTTGGCCTCATTCGGACATCCCTGTCATTATTATACAATGTACCTGAGTAACTAATAATAATAATACATTTTTTTTAACTGTTCATTTACCTTTCTCCAAGGCCAATTCGCTTTCTCTGTGAGTGAGTGTGTCTCCCTCAAGCTTCTTCTTCAGCTCAATAGTTTCCTGCTGCAGCTTGCTTTTCTTGCTGTCAGAATTCTTCATTTCCGATGCATCTTGTTTGGCTGCCTCTGTTATGATCCTACGACTGTGCTCCTCGGCATGCTTCTCAACATTGTAGATGTCATTTTTCAGTCTGCGGATGATGTCATTCCTCTTGGAGATCTATAAAATTTATTATTATACAAGCATAAAGCTACAGTTAATAGGAGACTTGAGATCCATATTAATGTTGATAGCTTCAAATACTGGGCCACTCACTGATTTGTATTTAATACATGTACGGTACTGTTTTGGAGTATATTTCACCTTCTTGGTGAGATTCTCACATAAAAAAACAAGGAGAGATTACGGGATTATTGCACGCGGCTCCACTGCTCTGTTTTTTTTTCACATTTCCCGTTCTTTCTCATCCCATGTGCAATGGCCGAGCAACAAGCATTTTTTAACTTTTTGATGGGTTCTGTTTGATTTATAATTAACCAATCAAAGAAGTGGAGGCATTGACATAGCAAGTGTAGCCTGAATAGCAGTAGCCTCCTACGCAGATGCTCTTTGGGCTCGTCACGCAATATTTCCTCCCCGTGGGGAAGGAGTGCGCGACGAGCCCAAAGAATGTCTGCGTAGGAGGCCTAGAATAGCAGGGGCTGAGTGGAGAAGAGACCCGTGAGGAAGGAGAAAAAGAGCGCCCTTTCGAGCAGGCACTCTCTCGTGCTTCTCACCTTGCGCGTTTTCTTCCTCTTGTGCGCCCCCCTGCAACTTGCGCTTCATTTTACTCCAGCGCCTATAGCAAGTGTTATATTTCAGACTCAACCACCCAGACTTGTTTGATTTCCTGGGAGAGGGTAGGTAGTCCCATTTTCGTATCCATAGGGTACTTAATTAATTATGGGGGGGGGGGGGGGTAATGAATCTTTAGCATCTAGAGTACTTTGGAATCTAACAAAAGAACTCAACCTTACCTCATTTTCTTTGTCATCTACGGCTCTCTTTAGTTCCTCTTGAAGTTTTCGTTCCAGTTTCACTGGATTTCATTTCCTCGCAACAATCTGCTTCAAATACTGTTTCCTTTCTTTCTGCTCGCTTGGTGTTGTCAACAACTTTTCAAACAGAATCGCTCTCAAGGTGATCATTTCGTCGATCATTCCATTCACTTCGAACGACCGTTCATTCCTTAGGTCTTTCAGTACATTCCCAGCAGTTTGGATTGGACGCAAATAACCTGAGGATAGTCTTGACAGAATGCTTCATCTGCGTGCTAAGGGCATAGACTACTTTGAGGTCCACGACTTGATCTTGATCATCGCTCGCTTGGAGCGGGCTTAAACGACCTGGTTTTTGGCTCAAGGATTGCCTGCTTCACAGCAGAACTTGCCCTGCTCTCCTGCAGAGCAATAGCTTCTCGAAGGATTCCGTCTTCGTTTTCTAATACTTGCGAAACATCACTGGAACGACGCGACGAAACATTCGATGTTGTTGGGGAAGCGGACTGACTGCGCCTTTGCTCGAGCAAGAATTTCGAAACAGCTTTCTGATAAGAGGATTGTACGCGATCGTGCTCTTCCAAAACCTGAACCAGATCGGATCCTAGAATCACCGAGAAACGCTTCAAGTTTTCAATGATGTAAGGCAGTAACGAAACTAATTCCAATCTCTTGATCGAATCATCGACGACAGCTATAACACGCTGCGCCTCGACCGATGTCATCTTTTTTCTCACGGGATCCAATACTTTTAGAGGATCTGAAGCATCTTTAACCTTGTATTTTTTGTTTTTCCTTCGCTTTGGGAAGAAGTTGTTCAAAGCTCGAGGCTACAGAGCCCGTTGTTTCTGCCCTAATCACAGCTATCGCCGCCATGTTGGTGTTCCAATTTTCTAATGGTGTGTTTCGATCGAATGCAGTCACCAAGGTAACCAGCTGCGGTCACGTGGATAGGGAAGAAATTTCCCACTCATATTTTCATTCACATTTATCCGATCGAAAAGGTGTCAGGGGGGAATAAACATATTCAAGATCATTCAAGTCTCTGTACTGCAACGACAAGAATGAAATACAAGTTTGATCACTCACAACAAAAATTACCACAGTTTTACTGTATTTTGCTGCAGTTTTTAGGTCTTTTCTTTATCGATATCTGTCGCTCTCGCTGTCTGTTGTCTCGTCCCTCTCGTTCATGATTTTCCCGATCGTCAGGCTAGTATAATTGAGCAAATACCTTTCAGGAAATACTTCAATCTGAAATAAGTAATTAGTTTATGTTCGAGTTGTAATGTAAGCGGGTTTTTTCTCCTGGAACGGAAAATGAACAGAACTTAAGTAAGTAAGTAAGTAAGTAAGTAGCTTTATTTATCCACATATCACAAAATTGAGCACGGGAGCTCGTTTAAATGTAAATGTGCATTACAAGTAAGTATTAAAAATAGGAACTATGTATTGATATATTATTGAATATTGAAACTGACTGTAATTGGGGGAAAATTAACTCTGAGCAACTCGCTTGGCTTGTGGGAGGATAGAAATTCGTCACAAATTGCTGGATACCGGAGATCTACAGCAAGTGGACTTTTCTTTGGACAGACCAAGAAATCTCACACAGGACTTAACTTCAAACCTGGTTTAATCACTCTTCTCGGCCTACAAAAAATCATACAATAGATCGAAATAACAAACAATATTTTGCTTATTATTTACATCATTATTGCATTAACGGGGGGAAATATATGCGTACCTGCGTTAAAAATACCGTTTTATAGCTCGCCTGATTTTCGAGTTCGGAACCGTCTGGGAGAATCAGGCCTTGCGTTAATTATAGCATGAGTACAGACTGTTCCTTTGTTAACCTAAAGCCTGGTTTTTCACTAGCGACGCAAGCAACGTACTGTACAATAATTACTTCTAAAAAAACCCCAGTAGGGGGGGGGGGGCATAAAGTTAAAATCAAAAGCAAGGATAGGGGGGGGGGGGGGGGGGCTCAAGGTAAAATAAGTCACTGTCAAGAGAGGGTGGGGGGGGCTTCAACATTTTATTTCAAGTACATAATTATTACATTGGCGAATCCTAATTACCTATTTATAAGGTGTGGACCGAAAAAATTTTCCGAAAATTTTTTTCGGACGCTGAAATGTTAACACACACGCTCTTCGTTCCTTCTGCCTATGGCTCTGTTTGTACCATTGCTACGGAGGTGATGGTTTCTTCCAGACGCGGAATGTTCCAACAATTAAACATGTAGTATGAGCTCTTCTTTCTCAGTGTTATAATATAGAGATTTTAATCCACAGGTGCATGTAGAGAAAATGCAATGGTTACTTGTATAGCAAAGGTGTGGTGTATACTCGTTAGGGGGGGGGGGGGGGGGGGGGGGGGGGTGGTGGGGGGGGGGGGGGGGGGGGGGGGGGGGTCTGCGACATAATTTCTGACTGATTAGAGGGGGGCAATAAACTAAATTCCACAACATTCCTTTAGAGAGGGGGGTGGGGGGGGTATTACCTAATTTATGTCTCCCCTACATGACAGTCCCATTTTCCAACCCCCCCCCCCGCCACCACACCCCATCCTGATTAATTATTGTGCACAGTCCCCTAATGGACCAAAGAACAATAATGGTCCACGTTTGTTTTCAAAAATTACTAACTAGGTGTCCTGAAGCTGATAAAAGGAGTGCTATCATTGAGGTAGTAGGACGCTATTGATCTCAACTTGAAAAAGCTTTGAGGGCAGACTTTTTTCAATTTCTGCTGCCTTGTAGTCTTGGAAAATCCGCTAAAAACTAATTCAGTATCTTCCTTCTTGTATTGTCATGAGCGCCGCTTGAACCAAATAATAGCCAGCAAAATCCTCGTGATAGTGCGCCCCCTTTTAATTTACTCTGCCTGGTCCTCCTCAAGCAAGCTGAACACTATAACACAAGGAGGTAAACCTCTCTAAATATACCATTTTGATTAGAGATAGCCTAGTGATATGAAGGAGTATGAAGTCGGGCACCTCGTACCTCCACTTGTGAGATGGTTTGTTGTTACTGTCTATTACTGTTGGCGGAGTAAATTGCATTGTTTTTCTTTGAACTTGGAAAAAAAACGATGTAATGATGTTGAATACGATATTTGGTTGATATAGTGTCGACGTAGCAACTAATTTTCTTGGTCGGAACGTGGTATGACCCAAAGCATTTTAGTTCTGTAATCTTCTATAGCGAGAGTTTGTACGTATTATGCTGCTAACGCTTATAGCTGATGTTTCTCGTTACGTCACCTATTAGTTTTATTCAATCGATGCCCCACCCAGAAGAGACTATTAGGCTGTTGAAACAAAGAGTTTCTTTTGTTTAATGGTTGGCAAATTTGGAATAACAAAACAAATGTTGGATAAAACAGTGAACACACTCCTATAGGAGTGTTCAACTGTTTGATATCAACATTTACGTCACATTTGTTTTTGTTATTTTCTCAAATTTGCCAACCATTAAACAAAAGAACTCTTTTGTTTCAACAGCCCAATAGCCAATTCTCTGGTTGGCACATTAATAACAATAGGTGACGTTAACGAGAAACATCGCTTATACGTGCCCATACCAATGCCGGAAGATTTCTAGAATAAGTTAAGGGTTTTCAACTAGCGCCGCAAGCACAAGCGCAAGCAACATCACGCAGACGTATAAACGTGTTGATTGTCCTAAACAAAAGGCACTGATGATCAAACGCGCTAACTTCGTCTGGCGTATGTTGCTTACGCTTGTGCTAGTCCCTTATATGTCTTCTGGCTTTTTGATGCATGCTCATGATAGTGCCCCTTTTAAAAGAGGGAAAATGGCTCATGTGCAATATGGGCAGGACAAGTGGATTATTTTTCGAAGCAGTTAAAGCGCGAAGAGTTAACGTGCGCGAGACCCGCGCCGTGCGCGAGGAACGCGCGTGCTAACTGATCTAGAGTCACGCGCGCGCTAAGTGCGCGGAATATGAGAGCGAAATGCGAGACACGAGGCGCGAAGCTCCAACATGCAAACTCCATGTAAATAAATAATCTATAGACGAATCTAGATGTCAGAAACAAGGAGACGATGTTTGTGCAGAAACATTGTAGCTTGCGTAGAGTGGATAAGAGCGCGAGTTTTTAGGACCGCGCGCGTTTTCTTCCTCTCGGCGCACGCCCCCCCTATCCAACTCGCGCGTCATTTTGCTCACGCGCCTGTTACATATTTTTACACAATGAAAATCAGTCAACTAATTAACATCGTACATGATACAAAGAACTAGGCTCAGTATGTGTATTTTGCATTTTGATTGGAAGTTTTTTACGGAGGAGGGCGATGCTTGATAAAGATGGCACACGAGAAGGGAAAAAGAGGCACATGTGGGGGGAAACATACTCAGGAGGTTATAGCGATGGGACAACGGTATATTTCAAGTTCCTGTCGACGTATAAATAAGGCTCTACTGTAATGATTACGTCAGTTGCTCAAAATTCACCCTCAAGGCTTTTTACCGATATTTTTCCTCAAAGCCGCTGTTTTCTCGTGGTATCGTTTTCATCGTTGCGAGATCTTTGGCGTTAGTTGATGATAAAACTTACACATAAATTTATCATGAGGAAAGTCATTTTAATTTGATAACCCGCGCGACCTTGAAATCTTGGTCAACATTTGTGGCGGAAGCAAAATGTTTAAAATAGAAAAATCATGATACGTACATAAAAAGCGCCTTACAATTCAAAAGCATAAAACCTGTTGTTTATTGAAAAGAGACGAATCCCAAGAAGACGCTTACTTCTTCTAAGGATGAGTAAAATGACGATTGGGTGCATTTCATCAAACTGCCTGTGAACTCGTAGCCTGGCTCTGCTCTCTAGGTTTCCTTATTGTATCATACTGTTCGATAGGCAGTGAAACAAGAAATCCACATCCTTTATTATTATACTTTTGCGCACTATCTCTATCTCATTG
>MU826644.1:0-11857 GCA_029204205.1 Desmophyllum pertusum
AAAGAGATTAACACCGTTCCAAACTCAAGTCCGATATTCTAAAGTTTGAAATCCGGCCCAAAAAGGCCATGCGGGGGTATTTTTATCCGAACTTTTAGTAAAATTCAGCTATTTAATGGTATTATATCCTTATTTTCTTCCGGGGATCTCTTTTTTGGAAGAAAATCAAGTTTTTTTTTTATGTCGAAACAGTCCATTTTTTGTCTATGATTTTTCCGCCTATTTATGTCCTTTGCTTGCCATTTTGTGACATTTTCTAAAAAGCGGCTAGATTTTGAACTTTAATTCACAATCCGGCCGACTCAAGTCAGCTGAAATCAGGATTTCTTTACATTTTTAGGACAGACGACATTTTTGCCGTCTTGAAACACCACAAAAATAGAACACTAACAGCATTAAAAAAAAGAAAAATACTGCCGGGGTCAATAAGATGGCTTCAAAATTTTTCGAAACCATGGTGATAAATATGGTTTCGGAAATTTCTGAAACTGTTTCACTGTGACAAAATGGTTTCGGAAATTTCTGACAAAATGGTTTCGGAAATTTCTGAAACCATTTCACTGTGACAATTATGGTTTCGGAAATTTCTGAAACCATTTCGCTGTGACAAAAATGGTTTCGGAAATTTCTGAAAAACCATTTCACTGTGACAAAAACTTGGTTTCGGAAATTTCTGAAACCATTGGCATAACATTTGTTGTAATATAAATGATTTCGAAAATTTTCAGTGTTATGACTAAGATAACAGTTTCTGAAAAGATAAATAAATTAAAACAAACAAAACAAATAAATAAATACGTAAATAAATAATTTTTTAGAGGATGTTGCTGGATGGCTGTGAAGCCCCCATCGTACTTCATCGTACTTGTGGGGCTATAGCTAAGAGGCTAAACAAATTGATATAGCCTAGATCAGGCACGCAAACATTCGCTTTCAAATGCACATTTACAGTTCACTGTAGCATATATTTTTATATTTTTTGTCAGCTTCTGACTGTTTGTAAATCGCGTTTAGCAAGCACGCGGCGCGGTGACTAATCACGTACTATCATTTTGCGATTTCCAGCGATCGGTGAGCGATTTCGCCATATCACAGAAATAACTGGACTGTGCTAAACCACGAAACAGCGGAAAACACCGAAACACCGAACACCGAAACAGCTATTATTTATTTTATTATTTTTTTTAACGAAACACCGAAACAGCTATTTTTTTGTAACGGTTATTTACTGAACAAAGGCTCAAGAGATGTAGTGGTCTGTAGTGTATTGTGCGATTGCGTGACCTTACATGCAGTACGCCATGTGCATGACCACTTATCGGCTTTAGATTTACTCAGTAGCTTTATACCTTTCTTGGAGGTAACAGAGAATATCTCGCGTTTTTCTTTACGTTTATATAATCGGAGAGCTAGCTAAATGGGTTTTGGTCAAATTTAATTGGAAAACAGCCCGAGCCGTTCTACTGGACTTTTTGTAAAGCTTGCAATTAACTTCAGAAACGGTTCGATTATTATGGCTCCTTCAATTCCAAGCCCGACCATCCCCCCCCCCCCCCCGGGCATTTGTCGGGCATTTTACAACTTTTCCATCCCTAGGGTGGGGCATTTGCTATAACCGGGCACCCCGGGGGTGGGGCATTGTCAAAGGCAACGCGATCTTTCGTATTTTAAAAGTTGTTGTTTATTTAAAATTCCTGATTGCCCCCGATATAAAAATATAAAAACTGAGTTGATATTAAACCTCGTTTGAGTCCCGCACTTTTCAAGTGTACCGTAGCCCCACCCCCACCCCACATGTGCAAACATTTGCACCGTTGCTTTCCACGTGCGAACCAAAGATGGCAGTTGTAATGAAAAAATGTTCCAAAAAATCATGATTACAGGTATAAATAAAGAGCTATGTATTTGTGAACAATTATAGTGTCCATCATTAATAGTTCTGCTTGGAATTTAGATTTTTAAATTCCTCGATCCTCTCAAAAAAGTTTTTGAACTTGTCCCGTGGGTCGGGCATTTGCACTGCTCCTGAAGCCCCACCGGTGGGGATTTTGTGCATGTAAGCTGACCCCACCGTGGGGCATTTTCAACTTTCTGACCAAAAAATGACAAATGCCCGACAAATGCCGGGGGGGGGGGGGGTGCCACGGGCTTGGAATTGACGGAGCCATAATTGTCGTCCGTTTTTGTTTTGGGCTCCTTGCATGTAAATTCGCGCTGGTAAATTTCACTGCTTCTTTTGTGGCTATATAAATATATCTGTAAAATCGTGATAAAAATGCTTGTTACTGTGGTGGGTGTCAAAACATAGTATAATTTTGCAGCTTCAGAAAAAAAAACTTTTTCCGTAATATAATTTTTCAAAGCCGGTCGTTTTCTTAGAAAAGTCAACCGAAATTCCCGGAATATTCGCCGCGCACCAGACAATCACAGCTTGCCCTATTCGTACCCAAGTGGATCGTTCTTTCGCTGCGAGGATCGTTATAATTTACTGAACTGAGAAGCTTCGGAAAGCTTTAAACTGGGCGTCTGCTGCGTCCGTATGCCGAATGCAAATTCTGCCGGGATTTAATTAACCGGTAGAGTCAACAAATCCAACTTGAACTTGCAAAGAAAGACATTCATTCTTCGCTCATCACTAGTATAAGGGGTGGATCCTACAAGCGACCTTAAAGTTTTTTGGGTAGCAGCCTTTATTTTATTTGGAGTACTTATCTAAGATCGCGAGCTCATGTTTATAGCCAATGTTTCACTATACTAGTCGCCGTGACATACAGTCGCCGTTTATTTGTGTCGTCGCGCAACGCTTCTCCCAAATATAAACTTGCTGGGGCTTTACTGTACATAGCTTTAGCTTGCCATCGGAAATTATATCAGCAAAATATAACCATTAAAAATAAATAGCTGTTTCGGTGTTTCGCTATTTTAGGTGAAACGGGAAATGTGAAATGAATATAACCTAATGAAAATGAAATGAAATGAAAATGACTTAATAGCCGTAATTTTCCAAAAATTATTTTCCGTGAAATGAGAATTGAGCACTTAAGAGGCTGTCCTCTGTTAAAACCGACCAGTCGATTTTTCTTCGAAATTTGGATTTTTCTCATATGCTGGGATTTTGAAGCCTTTACCAAAGTAATCACTAAAATGAGTTTTATTTGATCAAAAATTTTAACTGGAGTTTATTTATGATCGATCAAAGTTTGGGCCGGTTGGCACTAATTTCGGGCCCCCGGAAACTGCAAAAATGACGCATATTGCCGTCGCCGTGAAAAAATAAATATTCGTCCTAAAGATCCAAATCTTTTTTTTAATCTATAGATATATCATAGAAGTTTGTTCAGACTGTTGCAATTAGAATTCAATTGTGTTACTTCGGCGGTAAAAATTATATTTTCTACCACACCTAAACGAGTTTTGAACGAAACACGAAAATAGCTCAACTTTGAGGGCAAATTTTAAAAATGTGGCACCTGTTTCAGACTGCTTAACTACATAAACAGAAACTAGACATGACTGTTAATTCGAAACTAAAATAAAATTTGTCAGCACTCCACGTTTGCAACACTAACAATTGTTTTGAATTTTGGTAAATTCTGAAAATGTAACAGCATCGAAACCGCAAGGGGACTGGGAACGATTACACATGTAAACATCGCAGCATTCCTTTCTTCCTTCCATCCTTCGATGCGCGGCTCTATTTACTGTTCATGTGGTGTAATAGTAGTCGTCAAGATGCCTCTACAAACTATTCAAGACTAATCTACATCATCAAAGCGGCTTCGAACAATATTATGGTCAGTAATGCAAAGAAGACCGTTCTTGCTACGTTGTGATGTGACCGTCACGCTCGATACAGATCTCAATGATGAACGTATCTTACATGTAATATCTTTTAGTTGGTAACGATATAGCTGGAGGGACACGTTTAGAGTTCTGACGTTACTTAATAGGAATCAAGGATTACTGAAGAGACCAAAAAATTACATCAGAAAGCCAGATAAGAGATTATAGTAAGTGAATTTCTCCGAACACACTGTGAGAGCGAATGTGTTCGTTTCTGTTACATTTTCAGAATTTCCCAAAATTCAAACAGTTGTTAGAGTTGCAAATGTAGTGTGCTGACAAATTTTATTTTAGTTTCGAATTAACGGTCATTTCTAGTTTTTGTTTATGTAGTTAAGCAGTCTGAAACAGGTGCCACATTTTTAAAATTTGCCCTCAAAGTTGAGCTATTTTCGTGTTTCGTTCAAAACTCGTTTAGGTGTGGTAGAAAATCTCATTTTTACCGCCGAAGTAACGCAATTGAATTCTAATTGCAACAGTCTGAACAAACTTCTATGATATATCTATAGATTAAAAAAAGAATTGGATCTTTAGGACGATATTTATTTTTTCACGGCGACGGCAATATGCGTCATTTTTGCAGTTCCGGGGGCCCCGAAATTAGTGCCAACCGGCCCAAACTTTGATCGATCATAAATAACTCCAGTTAAAATTTTTGATCAAATAAAACTCATTTTAGTGATTACTTTGGTAAAGGCTTCAAAATCCCAGCATATGAGAAAAATCCAAATTTCGAAGAAAATCGACTGGTCGGTTTTAACAGAGACAGCCTCTTAATTCTTCGTGAACTGCGATCGCGGGTAAATAAATTGTCGACCACAAGTATATTCCGCATTTATTATATTTTATTTAAACACAACAAGATAAACTATGTCACGGGAAATTTTGCATTAGAATAATAAATCCCTTATTCGATGATTTAACATATAATACGAGCGGATATTTTGCTCATTGCTCGCAAAATCGCAAAATATCCGCGCGTATTATATATAAACAATAGCCTCCATTTGGCGAGGAAATATGCTCGGATATTTGTCCGCGGACATTATCTGTTCCGAGAAGCGAACAGTTTTCCGAGAGCGAAGTTCGAGGAAAACTGTGAGCTTGGAGGAACAGATAATGTCCAAGGACAAATATCCGAGCATATTTTTGAAGCCAAATGGAGGCTATTGTAGTTATTATCCTTCAAATATTTTTTCACAAGGCCACTCTGTTTGCCGTGGAAGATCTCGGTCGGCCAAGCTGTTAAACATCAAAATAATTCTGTTGGCGTTCAAAAATATTTCTAGTCTGTTCAAAACAATCAGTTTTATTTAATTTAGCAATTTATTTGAGACGAAAACTGAACCTGCGAACGTGAAACGCAAATTTTCAAAACTGGGGAATATCACTTGGGGAATATCACTCGATATTCCCCAGTTTTGGCTGCGTCACGTGACGTGTTTAGACCAATCGCGCACGATAAAAAATTTTGATGGATTATAATATATGTTAAACCATCGAATAAGGGGTATATACCACCTTCTTAAATTTACCCTGGTGTGCGTCAAATTCAGTGCGGTTTGGGCGTTGTGTGACGGCACAAACATATCGATGTCCATGCCGTCAGTTTATACTTCACACAGTGCGCGCGTGAGAGTCGACTGTCGTCGATAACGTTGTTGCTGTTCTTGACAAGAACTACGAGGATGCACCACTATTTCGATCAGTTACTGGAAAACCGATCAAATCTACGATCTTTTACACTGAAATCGTGATTCATATCCTGTTCATATATTCATTGTGAGAATAGTTGGACATACATGATGTACTCCAGCCGGGACCGTCCAGATCTGTAACGGCTAGCCAACTGAGGACGACTGTGGGATTGCGATTTTATGATATATACTCCATTCAGGTGAGAATGTTTTTCGTTGTTGCAATGTGTTACTCCTAGTCGTTAAGTCTGGAAAGGTTGGTTAGAATAAGGCATGTCGACTAAACCGGATGCACGACGTTGAAAAATCTGAAAAATTTGGGCGCCAGTTCTCAATTTTGAAGTGCAGTCTGACACATTTACTGGGCTGTAACCAAAAGAGGCCGGGTTAGTCCTATCTATACACAGTATACATCGCAGTGAAAACATTTGCTACTGAAGGCAACATAGTTTTTTTTTACGTGACCTAGCTCGTGGCGAAGGAGACGGAAGTGCTGTAATGCGTGCGGCCACAACGAACCGTGTTGTGTGTACGTGTGTACGTGTGTTATGTGAGCGAATCGAAATGTACCCGATGTACACTCGAATGAAAAATCTGAATGCACATTGGAAATTGTCTCGGAAATTTCTGAAACCACATTCACTTTTTGGGTAAATGGTCTCGGAAATTTCTGAAGCTACAATTCGGCAATGAAAATGGTTTCGGAAATTTCTGAAACCAAAATTCAGTGAAAATGGTTTCGGAAATTTCTGAAACCAAAATTCAGTGAAAATGGTTTTGGAAATTTCTGAAACCAAAATTCACAGCAATTCAGTGAAAATGGTTTTGGACATTTCTGAAACCAAAATTCAGTGAAAATGGTTTGAACATTTTTTCGGCTGAAAATAGGGAAAATAAGCTTATATAAGCAGGACTGATTTTTCTACGTCGAAAATGAATCATTTTCTGAAATATCAGCTGGATTTTACAATTCCGTCATAAAAATCTAAACACTGTCAGATTTCAGCTGAATTTCTTCAACTTTGGAATATCGGACTTGAGTTTGGAACGTGTTGATTGATTGATTAGATCACTTCTAAATTCGCTGAATCTCTGCTTATTCATTTTCTTTTCAAATTGGTTTGACTGTCTGACGCCTTTCACTAAAAGTTTGAATACAAAAAACACGCATAAATTCAGCCATGAGAAGCATTTGATTGGCTAATTTCCTGTCATAAAAATTTGATGACTCATTTCCGAGGGAAAGTCCCATGATGTCATTGTCTTCCTGTTTTTCAAAGAATGTCATGCAACATTAACCATAAGAGTTAGAACCTTTGTGCATAGTTAATAGAGGGAAATGGTTATGAAGCCCGGCAAAGTTCTTTGTTATATCTTTTTGTTTGCTTTTTTGGCCTTGACCGTGCACAAAACCTGACAAAATACAATAGGTGGTTACGTGTGTTCAAGCAACTAACCAATAGAAACGTTGCGATTATGTAATTCAACCATCGCAAAACAAAAGATTGTGCACGGTCATGGACCTTCCAACATAAATATTGGCCTCTTTGTTTGCTCCTTTGAAGTTTGCCGGGCTTCATAACCATTTCCCTCTATTAACTATGCTTTGTGGAAACTATACTCTTATACCACCTAACTAAAATTTAAGTTAAGATTTACTTAAAATCTTACCTTTCAATTTTTTGTACTCTACCAAAGTTACTTTTGGTTTCCCACGCGTCGGAATTGAAATTGAATTAATTGCTCAAAATGAGCTCTAAAACTTAAAATTTTGTGCCAGTAACTCCACGTACTGGAGAGTGATAAATAACTATATTTTTGCATTTTAGAAGACTAATTTAAACAAATAACTCTCAAATGATGTTTGGGGATACGAGCGCAAAATTTTTATTTTCAGTTTTAATTAATTTTTCCAGATTGCGCCCGTAATATCACAATAGTATTGAAGAATGGTTTAGTAGTAGGAACCTAAATAAACAACTTTATCATCATTTGAGGGCTGTTTTGAACAAATAACTCTCAAATGATTTTGGAGATACGACCGCAACATTTTTATTTTCATTTTTTAATTATTTTTTCCAGATTGCGCCAGTACCCTCATAATCTATACTACTTACCAGCAACCTTTGTGCGTGTGGACGTCAAAGCGGTCTATATATTAGAATACTTCCCTTTGCGGTAGGAAACGGAGGAGCCGTATAACGCTGAAGGAAGTTCAAAAGGTTGATAATAATCCCGGGGGGGGGGGGGGGTGGAATTCCTATAATGGACTATACGGGGAGGCTCTGCACGAAAAGGGTACCTTTTCAGACTGGAGGTATATAAAAGGGTAGGGATTTTCACGAGTTGGAGTATAGAAAAGGGTAGGGAAAACTGTCATTTAGGTATGAGGTGGACTGCAGGTGTGAAGTTCTTAGCCATCGTAAGACAGCTTCCTTCCATTTCCTTCTGGGGATATATACTGTTCATTAAGTTCATTCCAAGGGTATAGAAAATGGATGCAGTGTTTCTACTGCAGGTATGTGAAAGGGGTACCATTTTCATAATTTCTATGGAAGGTATTTGAAAAGGGTACCATTTTCCATGGAAGGTATATGAAAGGGGTACCTTTTCTATCAAAAATGGTATATAAAAGGGTAAGGGGTTGAACCTCTGGGCGGAGCCTCCCCGTATAAAACCTTTTTGAGTACCCCCCCCCCCCCCCCGGATAATAAGCTACTACAGTTTCTTGTGATTCAATTTCCAGCTCCGCTTTTCACACCGACCAATCAGTATCTACTTCCTTTAGCCTCCAAAATGATATATATTGAAATGACTCATCTTAAAACAGAGAAGGTTAGCTCTATCAGGTTAGTGCACATTTGGCTGCTAAATATTTCCCTCTCTGCGTACTTTTTAGAGAAGTTCAATTGCAGATACGACTCACTGGGATTTTAAAGCCTTATTACAAACTATTGGTAGCAGAGGAGAAAGTGAAACTGTCAGACCCTACTAGTACCTGATTTTGTTTCAAGGTAAATCTTAATTAACTAATCCCTTCATACATACATACATACTTACATACATTATTTCCAATGCATTTTACATTCTACTACAACATGTGATCAAGAAAAACTTTATAGTTAACAAGCAGAAATATTCAGCAGATGTTTGTAAATAAGTGATAACCATGTGGCAATAATTATTTCGGAGTGCTTCCTAAGATGAACATGATTACAATGTATAATTTCTGATCTCATGACTCATCCAATGAACTCTATCCGGCATTCAACATCTTCATATCGTACATTTAAAAATGGTGAAAGACCCTCACCAGTAGAAATCCATCATAATTCCGCCTCGATCCGGCCTCGACTGATCCGGGCCGAGACGACCGACAACAACTACCCTAATAGACCGTTTTCATTATGACGATTCGGGTAGTTGTAGTAAAGATCGCGAACCTCGCGCGAGGTTCTGCGCGAAATATGCTTCGTTTAAAGAAAAAAGCCAAATAATTGTCATTGTGAACAACTTAGACGATGGTTAAAGTGTAGAGGACCTTCCATAAGTGGAAATCGCATCCAAAAGCTTGAAAGATGGGAGGATAATCTTGCATGAAAGTGTCGCCAATGAAAGTGTCGCGTAATTTCATGCCTTGTTACACGCGTGTATTCACGCAAAGTTTTCAAAAATTTCCGGCAAGCAGCGCGGATAATTTGTGAAAGTTTTAAGTGACACATTGCTTTCACCTTTTCATGACATGGGGAGCTAATGTTTACGCAAGTAAAAACCTTAGAAGGTTGCCTTTCAAGTATCGACAAGTAAAAAAACTCAGCTTCAGCCAGCCGGGTGTAAAAATAATTTCGCTCGCTCGCACTAAACTCAGATAATTTCGCTCGCTCGTACTAAAACTAAAATTGACACGAACAGAACAGAACAAGAAAGAGCAAACTGTTACCGCAATGCAAGTTCAAGGTTAATTTGCTAAAATAAAATACAACTTACGATTGAAGACAAACAACAAGTAAACTTAAGAGTAAACTCACGTCGCGTACGTCGTGAAGATTTCGGCATCGGTTCAGCTGAAAATCCCGGACAATACAAACGCGTTTGAAGAATAATTTCTCCAATTGAATTTGAGTTTCTCTGTTATACTGACCGTACGTCCATAAGAACAATTTATTTCCTCTTTGCTGCATGGTAAAGCTGTACGGTTGTAAGCTCAAGGTTTATGTTGTTATTTAAAAACAATTCGAAGTGAAACTTCCTTGGCTTCATGAATTTTAGTCGCCGTAAACACGAATAACTGTAGTAGAAAACACTGAAGTTCTTGACGAAAACACTGAAAATCAATGCTCAACTATTGTTTTCCAAAGCTGTCACACGATATCCATACATTCTTGACAAACAACTGCGTCAAAAAAGTCAAATTACGAACCGTTGTGAAGATTTCACTCAGTTGCCAGCGAGGAGCTTCCTGCGAGGTTCCCGCGTAAACTCGCAGGCTTTACTACAAGTACCAGCAACCTTTGTGCGTGTGACGTCAAAACGGTCCTATTAGAATACTTCCCTTTGCGGTAGGTTTGCATAAAGTCTGCCGGCAGAATTTCGAGAAGAATAAGCGATTTTTGACGCGAGCATTCTGCCCGCATAATACCACATTTTTGAGCAGGATTAATCTGAGCACAATACCGGAAAATCAGTAACACTGAGGATATGCATAACAATTGACGACTGAATATGAGTGAGATTGTACAAGCCTTCACTGCAATTTCACAACACAAAACTAATCTCTACAATTGAATACAATTTTGCTATGCGTCATGAATATCTAATTAGTCAGGTGGTCAGACGGAATGCAGTTATTTTCAGTAGTTATTTTCAGCTTGAATATATGCGGAAGGAAATAGTAGCCGTAGAACGCTGAAGGAAGTTCAAAAGGTTGATAATCAGCTACTACAGTTTCTAGTAATTCCATTCCCAGCTCCGCTTTTCACATAGACTTGCCACAAGTCGTCTTCTTTAAGCGAAACCGGGCGACGCGCGACAACGAGCGAGGAACGCCGCGCGACAAGACGACTTGATTCACTTGCAGGGATTTGAATCAGAGCCTCGATTTTTTGGCGCGAAAAGATGATTGACATTTCTCAAATTTCGCGTAAAATATTTCCCAGATTGTTTCTTTCGCCAAACTCGAGAGAAATAATTTGTATTCAGTGCGGGGTAGAAACGCAGACAAGAGGAGGAAGCTGTTTCAGAAAGTTTTGATTCTGTGGAATCCGCTTATTATAGGAAATTAACGCTCGTGTTAATTAAGGTATTTGAAATTAACGCGACTTAAATTAACGCGAATTGGAGGGGCAATTACTTCCGAATAAAGGAAATTAACGCGAAAGAGGAGGTAAAATTTCAAACTGAAGAAAATTAACGCGATTAACATAAAGAAACAATGATATTTTCGCCGAAATACAAGAACTCAGTATGTCGAGAACTGCTCTTCTGAAGGGAGGGGGGGGGGGGGGGGGGGAGGAGAAAAGAGAAAGCGATCGTTTTCCTCGGTGTCAAATATGTCTGCATTGAATCCAGAATTTGGGGTTATAATAATGGAAATTAAGGTCGCGGAAATCAACGCTCCACTTAATTAATGTCGCGAAAATTAACGCGACTTAAATTAACGCGAATTTTTAAAAAAAATTCGCGTAAATTTCATGGAGCGTTAATTTCCTAAGGTAAACGGTAAAATTTTCGGAAAACCTTCAAGACGCGAAGCTAAATTCAGCCGGCGGAACGAAAAATATTCCTATCCTAAAATCACACGGAATCACAGCGAGATCGAGCAAACCCTTAAGTTCAGAATAGGATAACGTTGATTGTTACTGTAAGTCGTGAAAATAAAAAATAACAAGCTTACACACAAGCCAAGTAAAACGTAATTTAATCACCCGTTTTGCATGTTTTTGAAGCTTTCCGCTGCGAGCTGCTTGACATGTCAATCCTACATCGATAAAACAGCAAATGACGACTCCAAACAAACTTGTAGAGGTAATTTATCCTGTTTAATTTGGCCTTCTTCTTTCTTTGAACAAACTCTATGCTCTTTACTCTGGGTTGCACACGATGAAGCCCGAAGTGAAGCGAAAAGTCAGTTAGTCTTCAGTTGAATTGGCCGCCATGAATGAATTGTTGTCTAGCTGATGCAAGTTTTCTAGTTTTTCAATTGCAATAATCTTCTGTTGTTTCGAGTGAAACACTGAGATCCTGCATGCTTTCGAAATTTCGTTCCAAGCTATCACCGGGTTTCCATTCCTTTTTCATCGAATAACTAGTACTCGGGA
>MU826645.1:0-11805 GCA_029204205.1 Desmophyllum pertusum
GCTAACAGACGCAGCGTAGCTTTCATGACGCACCATGGGCACACGAGCTCAACTGGACCTGAGAAACATACAGCAGGAGGAGAACGAAGCGTATCAGCTTCGGGTAATCAACAGTTTAGAATTTGAAGTTAACCAATTGTTTACTGTTTGAGGTTAAAAAGTGGTTGGAATTATGTTGTTAAATAATGATCTTATGATTTATGCTTAGTAAACCGGTTAGTAATGCATATTGTTATGGGAGATATGTTATTGGCTTTAACAGTAGTGTTACGGGCAGCTAGCTATAGCGGCTCGATTGTGTTGTTCTATTGAGGTTACTGTGGGTTCGAAAAAAACTCTATTTGTAAATTGTGTTCTCTTTTTTGTAGAAAAAGTCTTACGCCGCCATCTTGAAGTGGGAGTAATGAAAAGAAAATAGCCCGGGAGGGTTATACTCCCCGAATATTTGCGAGTGCACGGCCCGCTTCATTACAGAACAAACTATACGATTTTTCAAACTCTATTTCAAAACCTGTCCCAAAAATCGATACCTCAGCTCAGCCGTCCGCTACAAGGGCGGTTTTTTTTCGGTTTTGGTTATTCCCTTCGTGTTCCGGTTTTGCTCTGTTTTGGTTTTAGTTTTGACAGTTGGGCGGCGTTGTAGGTGACTGCGTAGGAGGCTTGGGTGTCGTGATCCATTATCATGGCGCCCAATACACTTTTTTTTTAAATAAAAAACATGTTTAAAAGTATATTGAAGGCTGAAAAACGGCTAAAACTTAAGAACATGTTAATAACATACCTGAGGCCAAATTTAGTAACGAACATTTTACTCCACTCGTTGATACAACGAGCAGTGTTGAGAAAATGTCATTTCATGTCACGGGTTTGGTCTGAGGCAGTGGCATAGTCCAACTGAATCCAACATGGTCGAATACACTGACATATCAATATGTCGTAACAAGAACAATGTAGTTTTTCCCGCATCGAAATGTGCTCTTCTTTTCCATTCAAAATAGAAAATTATGCATATGTATAACAATTGTAAAATTTCTAGAATTAACATGTAACTTAAACATTTCAAGAACGTTTCTCAGGCTCAAAATCGCCCCAAAATCAAGAACGTTCAGTCCTGGCTGCAGCCGCAGCTTAAAACTTAGACGTTCTAATCTTATTGTATAATATATAAAAAAAGAGTGCCAGTGTAGAACACAGTGATCAAACTGTGGTTTTGGATTGCGTTGCATTTTTTTAAGAAGAGGGTAAAGGCGGTGACAATTTTAGGATCGGAAAAATAAATTTTCATGGCCGAATAAGCAAGGGAGAGATAAGCCTGCAGAAACTAAGGAACTTGGCGGTTTTGATAATTATTTTCAGCGATTTTTATTGCTGTTTTTCGGTTTAATGGTGATGGAAATTTTGGCGGTTTTCCGGCCTCCAATGTCTCCCATGTAACTGAAACGTCCCGAGCTTCAGTTTAAGTCTAGTTTACATAACAAACCAACAATGGAGGCACACGGAAGAGTTGCTGTGTTCTTCTGCGCCGTCTACATTTTAAGTCTCGCCTGTTTTCACAGCAGCGTCACTTCTTCAGGTATTTGATGTTCTTTTCCTTGTTAGAAAATTACTTTCCATGCCTGTAGTGTATAGTGAAACTTTAACCTACGATCAGGGGGAAAAAAGCTAACCGCAGGTTAGTGGCGTTGGAATTTAATATCTCCAAACAAATTAAACCGATTATTTTGGGGTGGAAGGAACCGAACAGTAGCCTGTGAACGCAGACGTTTATATCAGTGTCGTTTATATCAGTTTCAACGGCGTGAAACAATAGGCCAGATATCCGGCATATCAGTGGTTGTTGCTTTGGTACATTTCAGAGAGTTTAAAACTAGACAACGAGCAGTCACTTTTGAAGTTTCCCTTAGTCCATCTAGCGAGTAGCGAAATAAAGCTAGAGGAAATTCCTCAATTTTCTTTTTACGCCCACTTCAAGATGGTGGTCGTTTTATAATTTTTGAAACAACTGAACATTGTTTCGGGTTAATCAACAGTTTAGAATTTGAAGTTAACCAATTGTTTACTGTTTGAGGTTAAAAAGTGGTTGGAATTATGTTGTTAAATAATGATCTTATGATTTATGCTTAGTAAACCGGTTAGTAATGCATATTGTTATGGGAGATATGTTATTGGCTTTAACATTAGTGTTACGGGCAGCTAGCTATAGCGGCTCGATTGTGTTGTTCTATTGAGGTTACTGTGGGTTCGAAAAAATCTATATTTGTAAATTGTGTTCTCTTTTTTGTAGAAAAAAGTATTACGCCGCCATCTTGAAGTGGGCGTAAAAAAGAAAATAGCCCGGGAGGGTTACTCCCCGAATATTTGCGAGTGCACGGCCCGCTTCATTACAGAACAAACTATACGATTTTTCAAACTCTATTTCAAACCTGTCCCAAAAATCGATACCTCAGCTCAGCCGTCCGCCTACAAGCGGTTTTCGGTTTTGGTTATTCCCTTCGTGTTCCGGTTTTGCTCTGTTTTGGTTTTGACAGTTGGCGGCGTTGTAGGTGACTGCGTAGGAGGCTTGGGTGTCGTGATCCATTATCATGGCTGCCAATACACTTTTTTTATTTTTATAAAAAAACATGTTTAAAAGAATATTGAAGGCTGAAAAAACGGCTAAAACTTAAGAACATGTTAATAACATACCTGAGGCAAATTTAGTAACGAACATTTTACTCCACTCGTTGATACAACGAGCAGTGTTAAGAAAATGTAATTTCATGTCACGGGTTTGGTCTGAGCAGTGGCTTAGTCCAACTCAATCCAACATGGTCGAATACACTGACATAACAATATGTCGTAACAAGAACAATGTAGTTTTTCCCGCATCGAAATGTGCCTCTTCTTTTCCATTCAAAATAGCAAATTATGCATATGTATAAAAATTTTAAAATCTCTAGAATTAACATGTAACTTAAGAACATTTCAAGAACGTTCTCAGGCTCAAATCGCCCAAAAAACAAGAACGTTCAGTCCTGGCTCAGCCTCAGCTCAAAACTTAGACGTTCTAATCTTACTGTATATATGAAAAAAAGAGTGCAGTGCAGAACACAGTGATCAAACTGTGGTTTTGGATTGCGTTGCATTTTTTAAGAAGAGGGTAAAGGCGGTGACAATTTTAGGATCGGAAAAATAAATTTTGATGCCGAATAAGCAAGGGCGAGATCAGTAAGCCTTCAGAAACTAAGGAACTTGGCGGTTTTGATAATTATTTTCAGCGATTTTTATTGCTGTTTTTCGGTTTAATTTGATGGAAATTTTTGGCGGTTTTCCGGCCCCAATGTCTACCATGTAAATGAAACGTCCCGAGCTTCAGTTTAAGTCTAGTTTACATAACAAACCAACAATGGAGGCACACGGAAGAGTTGCTGTGTTCTTCTGCGCCGTCTACATTTTAAGTCTCGCCTGTTTTCACAGCAGCGTCACTTCTTCAGGTATTTTATGTTCTTTTCCTTGTTAGAAATTTACTTTCCATGCCTGTAGTGTATGTGAAACTTTAACCTACGATCAGGGGAAAAAAAAACTAACCGCAGGTTAGTGGCGTTGGAATTTAATATCTCCAAACAAATTAAACCGATTATTTTGGGGTGGAAGGAACCGAACAGTAGCCTGTGAACGCAGACGCAATTCTCGCTGTCGTTTATATCAGTTTCAACGGCGTGAAACAATAGGCCAGATATCCGGCATATCAGAGGTTGTTGCTTTGGTACATTTCAGAGAGTTTAAAACTAGACAACGAGCAGTCACTTTTGAATTTTCCTTTAGTCCATCTAGCGAGTAGCGAAATAAAGCTAGAGGAAATTCCTCAATTTTCTTTTTACGCCCACTTCAAGATGGTGGTCGTTTTATAATTTTTTAAACAACTGAACATTGTTTCGGTTAATCAACAGTTTAGAATTTGAAGTTAACCAATTGTTTACTGTTTGAGGTTAAAAAGTGGTTGGAATTATGTTGTTAAATAATGATCTTATGATTTATGCTTAGTAAACCGGTTAGTAATGCATATTGTTATGGGAGATATGTTATTGGCTTTAACATTAGTGTTACGGGCAGCTATCTATAGCGGCTCGATTGTGTTGTTCTATTGAGGTTACTGTGGGTTCGAAAAAAACTCTATTTGTAAATTGTGTTCTCTTTTTTGTAGAAAAAGTCTTACGCCGCCATCTTGAAGTGGGAGTAAAAAAAAAAATAGCCCGGGAGGGTTATACTCCCCGAATATTTGCGAGTGCACGGCCCGCTTCATTACAGAACAAACTATACGATTTTTCAAACTCTATTTCAAACCTGTCCCAAAAATCGATACCTCAGCTCAGCCGTCCGCTACAAGCGGTTTTTCGGTTTTGGTTATTCCCTTCGTGTTCCGGTTTTGCTCTGTTTTGGTTTTGACAGTTGGCGGCGTTGTAGAGTGACTGCGTAGGAGGCTTGGGTGTCGTGATCCATTATCATGGCTGCCAATACACTTTTTTTTTGTAAAAAACATTTTTCCTCGCGAAGCGAAGCGAGGCCGAAGGCCTCGCGTTAGCGGGGTTTATAATTCTGTCCCCATAGAGCTCACGCGAGAGCAATTCTCGTGTGGCCTTTACGATCATATTTATTTATTTATTTATTTGTTTGTTTGTGGAAATCGTGGTTGACAGTAATGACGTCACACGGCGCGCTCGTGGCCTAACGGATTAAGGCGCTAACTTTTAAATCTGATCTTCGGGATTGAGGGCGTGAGTTCAAATCCTACTATGGTCCTTCTTTATTTTTCGGTTCAAATCCAGGCCGTTCTTTTTTTAAACCCTCTTTTCTTTGCTTAATAACATTGACTTCGACGTAATCTTTGTACACGTAAATGTAGAAACAGGAACGGCTGCTGAAGAATAACAATTTTTACTCCAAGTTTGTTTATCGAACAAATTTATATACGGGTCATTTGTGAAAAAAAAAAAACGGTTTTACTAAATCCATTATCAACAACAGGAAAAGGAAAGACGACTCAGGAATTTCTCAAAGTACGATCAACATATGGCTTAGTTTTCATTGTAGACGCGAAGACTTGTGTCTGAAAATATAAATTCGCCGATGCGATATTGCGAAGAAGATTTTACCTACAAAAGCGAGGTGGTTTCAGATCATTCGGACGGAAAAGTGGGGAAAACAGTACAAGAGCGCTACAATTTATTTCAGATATCGAGAGACGAGCGAACTCCAATCGAAACCAAAATCCGGTGGCATAGCAAAAACACGGCGTTCGTCCGGCGATTCTCAGAAGGCCTTGCAGCGATTCTTGGAAACCTTGCAGATCAAATCGCAGGCGTGCCCGTTACTAGGCAACAGAAGCTTCGCGAGGGCCTGCGAGTCACGTATTACTAGTTAAAAGAATATTGAAGGCTGAAAAACGGCTAAAACTTAAGAACATGTCAATAACATACCTGAGGCAAATTTAGTAACGAACATTTTACTCCACTCGTTGATACAACGAGCAGTGTTAAGAAATGTCATTTCATGTCACGAGTTTGGTCTGAGCAGTGGCATACTCCAACTGAATCCAACATGGTCGAATACATTGACATATCAATATGTCGTAACATGCAAGAACAATGTAGTTTATCCCGCATCGAAATGTGCTCTTCTTTTCCATTCAAAATAGCAAATTATGCATATGTATAACAATTGTAAACATTTCTAGAATTAAACATGTATCTTAACCCTATTCTGCCTGGGGGGGGGGGGGGGGGGGGTGGTGGGGGGGGGGGAGAAAGTGTCCGCGCTGACTTCAAATTTATCGTACTTAAAGAGCATTCAGGCAATCATAGCCAAACTTTATGACTTTTCCTAAAAATTATCTGGGAACATTTTGGTGTGCCAATTTTTGATCACGTGACTTAATGTTTCCATGGCAACCAAGTTTTGATAGGCCGTTTTAGCCAAATTTGGTATTTTCAGTTTAAATGTCTGTTTTCATGAGATTTTCGCTTTTTACGAAGAGTTTCTTCCAAAATCTTTGAAATTCTTGCATCCTTATATTGTTTTCGATTTTTTCAAATCAAATTTGGTGATTTTCTGACATTTCTGAACAATTGAAAAATCCAAGATGGCGGATCCAAGATGGCGGACAGGTTTAAAGTATGACGTTATTTCGGCGTGATATGATATCATAATTGATTGGTGATTGTCACTAAAATAAACATATTTGAATGCTTTATACACCACATAAGTTTCATTTTTAGAGCACAAATACTTTTTCGAGATACAAATCGTTTTACCCAAATTTGTTGTTTTTTTAGCTTGATTTTCAGTTTTCATAAACATTTTTTTGCTTTTTACGATGAAACAAGAAGCTTTAAAAAGCTAAAACCGGGCAAATAAATTTTTCCTGCTTTATTTTATTTTATTTTTATTTTCATACGTTTCTTTAAAATGTCGGTGACAAAATTTGGGATTTTTTATATTGCCTGTGACGCGTGATCTGCTTAATCCTTGGGCCGTGATTCGTGATTTCAACAGATAAATCAGGTATATTTTCAAGAAAATCAAATAATGTGTGATTGTTTGTCAACATGTTTCATCGCATTGTGTGTCAGAAATTTTCGCGACTCTCGCAACGGGCAGTTAGAGCCCACTGTCTTCGATATTTTCGTGTCCCATATGAGAATGAAATTCAATCTTTATTAGAACAACTTGAAACAAACAAGTCAATTGTATCTCTGGTATCTCTGAGCGCACGATCGGACATGGCCGCATAGCTCAACCTACAGTGAGCAGAGCCCTTCTTATTTTAAGGTAACATTATTAACAGTTCTCCTGTAAAAGTGATTCAATTCAAGTTAAATGCAACATTTCTTTGCCAATGTTTACTCAGATTTCGCAGAATTTTCTTGACATAAACCATCGTAGTCAAACCAATATGAACTTCACATACTTGTTTAGATAACAAAACATATTTTTTCGCTAAGTAGAAAAAAACAGCTAAAAATTTAAAAAACTACGGGATTCGGGAAATGACATGAAAAAGTTACGTGATTCGTGAATTTACGAAAAATCGGCGCGTGATTCGGGATCCAGATCTCCCCTTCCAGACCCTGAACTAACCATACCTAACTTAAAATTTCATAGTCACGCGAGTAACGTGAATATCTGATGCTTGCGTGGCTATCCTATATAGCACGCAAATGTCAATACACTATATTTTTTTAGCGTATGACGTCATTATGGCGTGTATGACGTCATAATTGACACGTGACCGCCACTAAAATAAAGATTTTCGGATGCTTTACACACCATGTAAGTTTCATTTACATAGCGTCAATACTTTTCGAGATACATAGGGGGGGGGGGCACTATCTGCCCCCCCCCCCCCCCCCCCCCAGGCTCAGGAACGAAAAAAAAAGCCCAGGCTGAATAGGGTTAATATGGGGCACCATTGGGACATGCAAGGAGAAGTGTGTCCCTTCGATAGAGGTACAGTGATACAAAGATTATAAAAGTGGAACGTGTGGTTGCAATATTTTGCTCCAATAATATTCTCTGGTGAAAAAAAAATAACTTAAAAAGCATAGATAGTACTACGGGCATAGAATAAGGAAAATTTGATGGCCAATACTGGTATTTCGACTAGAAGAACAAATTTTCTTCAGGGCCAGTGTCAATCATTCTGTTCTCGAATCATCAAGTTTAAACAAAGGAAATCATAACCTTGTCGGAGGTTTGGATACCAGGTCTAGCATATAATTGTCTCCGTTCACTCCTTAGTTCTTGTTTCGATTGAGAAGATATATCAAACACTCCAGACAGTGTTTCATCGCGATTTCCAAACACCTCGAATTTTCGTCAACAATATTCCGCTGCGCGTCGTATTTTCAAAGTTATTTTCGGTGTTTGGATATCCCGATTAAACACTCCCTGCTCCTCTTTCAATATTGACCTGTCTCTGTATGCCACTAATTTCTCGCAACCAACATTGAGAATGGAGCAAGGGGAAATTATGGAAAACTACTTCGACAACTGTGACGGGGCTTGTAGCTCTGGCGACGAGGAAGACTATTTCTACTAGTCGAAATATTGGCCCATTAAATCTACCTTATTCTATGTCCATAGTACTACCGTTGTATTTTAAACTGTTGTATTCACACTTAGAGTGACAACGTGAACGTGAGAGCTGTACCAGAAAGCTAGAAAACTAACAATGACGTTTTCGCCACTTTCTTTCTTCTTTCTTCCATGAAAAAAATAAGATACAGTGCGAAACATTGAACCCCGATTAATTTCAGTTATTTAATTTACCTGAAGAAAAGGAAAAGCAATCTTACCACAAATATATTATGTTCTGACTATATTTTTGAAGTGTTGGTTTTCTTGGGTATACGTGTAAGAAAAGTGAAATGCGGCTCAAAAAACCCGGTACGGAATATGTACGGAATTATACTCAGTCATAAGCGTTTCATATAACGAGAGATATTTGGAATCATTTAAGAGACGGAGGAGGAAGGTGGATTTCGACAGCAGTCGTTTAGTTTCGAGCGCTCATGGCCGCCACTAAAGTCATTCAACCCGTTAGAAAATAGTTTACGAGTAGTCCCTAATTTTTCTCTCACCGAGCGGGCGCGTGGAAATCTCGCGCCCGCGAGAAGACGCGACGCGAGGAGGCGAGGCGGGGCGCGAGATTTCCACGCGCTTCGCGCGCGCGCTCACCCGCTCAAACTGAGAAAAATTAGGGACTTCTCGTAGTCTGGTTAGAAAAAACATAGTTTAAACCCACCTTGACATATCTGGCTAAACAAAACAGGTTTAATTAAAAACGTATTCATCGTTGTAGGATGGGTCGTTTCGTGATCTCTTTTTCTTCGTTTCTGGAAAGTCTTTGAATGCGGGAATGAGTATAAAATTCCAAAATAATTGGTTATGGCAAAATATTTGCATAGGTTCTAATTTTCTACATGCATGATTCTACTGAATTAGAAAATTTAAACAAATGATGAGATCGGTTTACATAATATATAAATGTAATTGTTTTATTGGACAATAAATGTTCTGTTGAAAAAAGATGCTTCCAGTTCAAGCTAGTTCAAGACAATCATGATTTTTACTCTAGATGAAAACAAGAGTAAAATTTGGCGTTATTGATCATCCTATCTAGGTATTACAGCGCTTTTCTCTTTTCTTATTTCTTTCTTCTTAAATTTCATGTTACTGAAATAATTGGTATCCAGATATTTGGCGCATAAGCTAATATATATATAGTAAACATGAATAAGACAAACAAACAAAATACCTAATTCTAGTATGACTATGTAGTTTTAGTTAAAGTTAAAGGAAAATGAGAGTAATCAACTTGCAGATTTGATATATCATCTTAATAGGAGAAATCACTTCATCCTACTTTTAAAAGTAAACAATGATACAGAACCCCTAATAGATTCAGGAATAACTGTTCCAAATGTCAATTATCTTATTTCTAGTCGAGTAGATTCCTATAATTTGTTCTGTTAAAAAAATGTGTGTAGCTTTTTTGAGTTTCCTGGTATTATGGTCATGAATTTGGCTATTATTTGTACAGAAATCATTGAAAATAAGGCGGTAGAGGTTTTTTGTGAAGACTATAGCTGAAAGTACCTATTAAGAGATCATTTATTTGATGGATATTTAATAGGTTTAACTTCATAAAAAGTGGGAGAGATGGTGCAGTGGTATGTAGAAAACGTTATAATTCTTAATACCTTCTTTTGTAATTGGAATACTTTTGCCAGCCTTGTAGGATAGTTATTTGCCCATGCTATATTGCCATAATGGAGGCATGGATAAATTAAGCTATTATATAATAGTTTCAAGAGTGATTGACTGATATGAAAGCGAATTTTACAGAGGATACCTGAAATTTTTAACATTTTCATTGTAATATAATCAATATGGTTCTTCCAAGTTAAATGTTGGTCAATTATAATACCCAAAAGTTTAGTGTTTTTAACTTGTTGCAAAATTTCAGTGTTAATTTAATATTCAGCTATCTTCTTAACTGTATTTTGCGAGATCTAAATATAATGAAGCTGATTTGTTAATATTAAGTGTTAGTTGATTTAATGTTAACCATTCTTGAACCTGATTTAGCTCTTGATTTACTTTAAATTCAAGTTCACTGATATCCTTTCCAGAGCAAAACAGATTAGTATCATCAGCAAAATAAAATAGGAGACATGTTATTCGTAGAGTTTTCAAGGTCATTTATATAAATTAGGAAGAGTAGGGGCCCAAGAAACAGATCCCTGGGGGACCCCACAAGTAATAGGCATTTCTATTGATTTTTATGGTTGTATTTAATAATCTGTTTCCTGTTTGTTAAATAATATTTTAGCCACGCATGACAATTGCCGCGAATACCATAGAAGTATGATTTTTTTAACAAGATAGTATGGTTAACCGTATCAAAAGCCTTTGATAAGTCAAGAAATATTACGCAATTGTATATTCATTGTTTTCAATAGCCTTCGTTATTTTATCTACAAGCTCAATTACTGCATAAATTGTCGAGCTTTTAGTTCTAAATCCATATTGGTGATCAGGTAAAATCTTATTTGATCAATTTAAGAAATAAGTCTTTTATACATGAGCTTTTCAAGTATTTTCGAAAAACATGGAAGAACAGATATGGGCCTATTAGTTCGAAAAAATATTTTTTTCGCACTGAGTATAGTACCTTTTAGGGGTTAAATTCTGTGGTCTGGTACCGCTTAGGGTGTTAAACTCTAAAACGACCGCCGTTAGAGTTATTCCGGTACCTTTTAGGGCATTGAGCTGGAAAAAATATATAACAGGGACTAATATTTATGGTTGGTCTAACCAACCCCTCCCCACTGCTTTCCCCTAAGTGCTACCCCATTACTTGATCATGACCCGCTCAGATGTAACCAAAACTGAGCTTCAGTTTACTTGAATTGAAAGCAACAATGGAGGCGCTCAGGAGAGGCTTTGTTGTGCACAGTCTACATTTTAGTGCTCGCCTGTTTCAACAACAGCGTCGCTTCATCAGTATTTGATGCTCTTTTCTTCTTGTTAGCCCACAGGCCTGCATGGTTTGGCTTTACATGTACGTAGCTAGGCTTACTATTAGAAATTTAATTTATATGCGCGTGTCGTGTGTGTGGAATGTTGACTTATCTCAGAAAAGCGATTTTTTAAGACGTCCGGCGTCTGTTTACATTACCGTATATGGCTCAGTTAACTTTAGTTTGGAGAGATTCAAATTCTGCGATATTAATGTGAGAAAAAAACAACAATCATTTTATAGAATTCCAGACTAGAGTGGCACCAAATGGCATATAGCTTTAGGATTGAAGGCTGGCACCATGCCGGCTATATAGTTTAGAGAAGACCACGCCACACCGGGGTCCCTCCTCCCTCTCTACCGGCGACCGGCGTTACAATGTCAACATTCTGTGAATTTATACAGGCGTGCGCGTCGGAACGCTACCTGGTTGCAGTGAAGGGTCCAAAGCTCAATGCGTGGAATCGATTCCAACATTATGCGGTGACACGAAGTTTTGTTAATTCCGAAAAGACCTTTCTGGGAATAAATAACAGGAAAAAATTGTGTTATTTCTGCTCAATGACTAATATGGTTAATTATGTTTTTTTTAGCGGTTAATATGGCATGTATTTTTACACGGGATCCTTCTTCGCGGGGTGTTTTCAGTGAGTGTGTCGTAAACTAGGCAGCATCAGGGTCGTCCCTAGTACTTTTTACGTGAAGTGTGATTGGGGCTATATTATTTCCCGTGAAACGTGATT
>MU826646.1:0-11761 GCA_029204205.1 Desmophyllum pertusum
ACTGAACCTGCGAACGTGAAACGCAAACATTTTCAAAACTGGGGAATAATCACTTGGGGAATATCACCCGTGATAATTCCCCAGTTTTGGCTGCGTCACGTGACGTGTTTAGACATCAATCGCGCGCGAAGAAAAAATTTTTAATGGATTATAACAAAACCTATATTTATTGTCAAGACTTCCCGTCAAATTACTCGTTTATAACAGTTTAATGTGCCCGTTCTGAAGTTCAAACAGGGACTGGGCACTTGTTACCAATTGTTTCAACTACGTCATATTAAAAATTTTAATCCCATTACCAGAAAGATCGCGATGAAAAATTAGTAATTTTACCACGTTTGGTTATGTTAATATTGCATAGTAACCAGGCTGTGAGCCTGTCAAAAGGTCGTCCAAATTCCATACAAACGTCTCTATTCCAGAGATGGCGTCCCCCAAATCCATACAAAGTCTCTAATTTTTCTGATTTTTGAAAGCCTTACTACATGGTTGAAATCCAAACGAAACAACCCCAAACTTGGTAACAACCGACTAATTTTAATGTGATCTTTCTTGTAATGGGCCCTTCCAATTTTTAAGTAAAATTTCAACAATTTTAAAACTCGTCCCCAGTCTCCATTTTGAAGCTTCACGGAACGGGCAATTTACTTATTGGCATTCTGGCCGCAAAACGATCTATTAAGTGTTTTAATGGCTGAAACTTGAAGAAGTTTCCCCAAAATGGTACATTTAGAAGTTTAAATTTGAAAATTGGAAATACTTATTTTCAAAGGTTTTTATTTCTATTTTTTTTTTATCTTTTTCAAGCTATGAAATTGATGATTACAACCCAGGAATTTAAAGTGTTTATGTTTTCTGTGTGTGATATGTGTTGGGTTCGTGATTGTTACAAGCCCGCTTCACTTTATCATGTGGATTTCTACTGACGCGTAATTAATGTTTTACGTGCGAGGGGACGCCGTGATGAATTTTAACATGACCTAAAATAGCTGGGGTTTGAAAGCTATTTTTAGCAGACGAACCCGTGCATGCAGATGTAAGGAAGATACAACACTTTAATTAAAGGAAAAATCATATGGAAAGTTTAAGCTGAAATGTTGATAAAGAACTATTCTAGCTGTACTACTCAGACCTCAGTACGGCTCTACAACTTGTCTAAACAAAAGATCAGGAAATTATTATTAATTTGGTTACACAAGTCAAATTAACCGACGAATAAACTTTTTTAAGAAAACCAAACTACGCATGCTGTAGCGATTCTGTCAGAAATCCTGTAAAAATATTAAGGGTTGGCTTAGAACCTTCACTTCCTGGCTGAACATACTTTTTTATTTACATTTTACTTATCCCTACGTGGCCACAATTTTCGGCAATTTCTGTTACACACAAAAACTTACTAGTTGTTAAACTGAATATATTGGAAACCATTTGAAATAATGCGTGTTATACCATAGAAAAACACAAAAACAAATAATAAGGAAGCTGCAATTAAGTGCGGATGGTCAAAAATTGGACAAGATTGAAACGGATTGCGAAAAGGTTAACTTGAAAAAACGGGACGGTCCGACCTTTTTCAAGTTTAAGTAGGTTTTCCTTCTTTGGTCAATTTGTATGAAACAAGTGGTAATAATGCTTAGAAATCATCTGTGTTTGTTATGTAAGCGAGATTCCTTCTTTGAATTAGATATTTCATTTCACATGTTTGAAGTTTAGGGTTAAGAGACTTCAAAGTGAGGAAAAATAATAACAAGGTCTGTGTAAAATTTGTATTCATCAAATATATCACGCAGGACATACGCATGAATACTTCGGGAATAATTTCCGTAGTGATGCCTGGGAGACGACATTTCCCGAATTTGTTTTCGCGCCCATCCCCCCGATCCGATACGATGCGGTCACTTTTTTAATGTCTTGTCCATATTAAATGTGTTTCCTTCTTTGGCGCCAGAGAAGGACACACTGATATTTACTCTTTAGCATTTTCCTTAATATTTTCTCTGTCACGACTTCAAGCAAAGTTTTTGGACGGAGGCTGTGTTTTGCTGCTAATATAATTCCCTGTCCTGGAAACAGAATAATGTCCTTAGACGTTTTGAATTTTGTCTAATAGAACTGCTGTCCATGATATATTAATCAGAAATTGGTAATATCAATTAAGAGGCACTTTTATCTTATGAAATTCATATTCAGATCTCAACCCAGCTTCACCGCTAAGATGAAATCGACTTTTGAATATTCATTATTACGACATAAGCATTGTTAGGAAGTGCAAATACCGCACCAAAACGAGTACAAATATGAGTACCGTATTACACTCGTCTTAGTCCCCTGCCCACAGAGCTATAAACGCTACTATATTTTGAGGAAATAATTATGTCGTATAATAAAGGCTCGAAAAAATAAAAACTGACTCGTTAAAAATACCCACACAACTTTTCGCTGCAATAAACCTATTTTTTACATTATTTCATCCAAAAATAACGATAATTGTTAATTTGAATGGAAGGTTGGTATGGTTAATATATTATGACAAAAAGTGGTATTGTGATTAACTAACTTGTAAATGGCGAGGATCAAACCGAATTAAGCGAAACATTAGTTCATCTTTACCGCCAAAAGTCAATCAATTAAGCGCCTTGTTGAAGAGAAAAAACTACAAATAGTAGTTATGTGTTATTGTGCTAATAAGTTATTAAACAAAATGGGCAAAATTAAGACTGGTGGAAGAGAGGTCGCGTAGTTGATGCATGAAGCTAAAACTAATTCCGACGAAATGTTCTTGGTAGAAATTCATTAATAATATAATATAGGTAACATATCATTTATAATTGCGTCTTGTAAACGGATCCAAGTTCATACATGTTCATACATGTAGTTTATGAGACTAAACTTGAATGCAGTTGTCAATTTTGTTGACATATTGTCAGACTATATTTATACAACACAACCCGTTAAAACATCCGCAGTAAAACAACCTATTTCACTTCGATTCTGCAAACGGTTTGCTCTCTTCATTGACAAGCTGTTAAGAAAACCTGGTTCCATTAGCTGAGGTAAGTTAAGTAAACCGAATCAAAGTACCTTTACCAATATAGGGCAGAATTACTTTATTTGCCAGCTAAGAAAAATGTTTTGTGTATGTTAGTTCACTCGAATGCCCGTTGGAAAGTAATTTTTCTCTCAACAGCAGTAAACTGTGCTTCTCTCGGATGACAAACCCAGTTTTATGATAAAGAATTTCTAAAGACAACGGGGTTTATCTAAAAAGGGCGGTTTAGTTAATTATTCTGAAACCATGAAAAGAGAAAAAAGCTTTCTGTTTTCCAAGCCGCGTTAGCAACTGACATGTTATGTCGTGCCAGTATTATCAGCAATATTTCACTATTAATGGTTCAACTAATTGAAACTTAAAGTGATCGCCAGTTTCAACAGAAAACGTGAACGCCAACTTGTGTATTCACTAATTTTAATTGCAAAAGTTGCACCAAAATCATGCCTGATCGGCACTAACTTTGGGGTTGAGTCAATGCGGAAGAATAAAGAATACATGAATAGACTTCTAGTAGAGTTTTTACATAAATTTATTTTTTTTAAACCCGTTAATGTATCTCTCTTTTCAGTGTGAATTTTTAAAAACTATTTTGTCGAAGACGATTCACAAGGAAGGGCTTCTTATTGACACTGAAGGTAGGTTTGAGACTTCTTCATTGACAGCAGTATACTTTAACTTCCTCTATGTTGGATATGACATCGCTCTAAAAAAAAACATTTTTTTATCACGAGTTTCTTTTTATTTAGATTACTTCTACCATGTCTATGACAGTGTGACAGTATAGAGAGAAATTAAAAATTAGCACTTATCGGCGATGTTTCGATTCTCGGGTGTCGTTTGGTATAATATTTAGACCACATTTAAAAAGATAAACCACGCACTGATCACTAGCAAGAATATTGTTAATTTTACGGTTCAAAAATACGGGTTGCAGTCAGGGACAGATCCAGGATTGATCAAAATTGAGTGGCTGTTAACAAAACAATTTTTATTATTTTATTTTAGCCAAAGAACAACAGCAATTTTAATTTTACACTAACCTAACTAAAAAGTGAGAAGCTCTGGGATGGAGGTTTTTTTTTCACCTGCCTAGTGCGCTAATATTCATTTTATTTTTATTGGTTGGCGGATTTAGTGGATGGCTAGTTTTGGCGTGGAAGCTTTCAGTTCTGATGAACATACTTTGTTACTTCCTTTTTACTTACCTTGTTTGTTATTTTCTTTAAAATTGATTTCCACTGGCTCTACGTGTGTGCGATAAAATAGAGAACATTTATCGACGGCTTGCGTCTGCGGAAAAAGTTGAGCGTCAAAATAGAATAGAGAAAATGCATGGCGACTAGCGTCTGCGGTAACAGTTGAGCCACGTACAATGTACTGTTATAACGTTTTCTGACTGGGACGAATTGAACCACGTTAGGTATTTTCGACTCATTTTTTTCGAGTAGAAATACGAAAATTAAACGTCGGTCGATTTTTTTTGTATAGAAGTTGTATTGGAACACTACCCAAACCAACTTTTCCAACCGAGTCTTAAAATTTGGTGTAGATGGAATAAACGTTGATCAAGCAAATCAACCGAAAACTGGTTTTCCTTTTTATAAACTTGAAGAACATAAACATCTCAACCAACTCAACACAAATATTTTGGAGTTTTACACTGAAATATATGGTTAAAACTGTGTGAGTTGGTATGGCACAGGAGTAAACAAATTAAACTTTCTTGAACATTATCCTTGAGTACATACGTTTAACCCAAATACTCAGTCAGTCAGTCAAATCGAAAAACTTTCCTTTTGCAAATTGTTTATTTTGGGTATTATAATGTTTATTTTTTTTTACAGCAAAATGTTAAACATTTTTTAGAAACGTGACGTTTGTTTATTGATCCCAGATCTGATCAAAGTGGCCATGAGCCACTGAACTCGGAAAATTATGTTAAAGTTAATATTTGAAACACAAGTTGCCTTAATAACGTGATATCATTCTTATCTCTGTATGTGAAAACACGCAGAACTCAAATTACGTTTTCAATTTATCAAAATCGTTCGAACATCTAAACAGATCTACAAATGAGAAACATTGCCACTAAAAGACTACTAAAACAAATCACTTGATGGTAAATCGTGTCACGTCCACGTCAACAACCTCGGCGAGGAGCTATTTGCAGGGTTAAAAAACAGCAACCGGCACGCTTCAACACTTCGGTGAACGTCAGTACTCAGAACTCACTTGAGCCTGCTGTGATAGTCAAATAACTCAGCGGCTCAATACAAACCCAGTTGATAAATGACTTTTTCCAAAAGGTTTTCTGTTGTGTCAACGTGGCGCAGTGGATATAAGCACCGCTTGGAAGTCTAGAGGTCGTGGGTTCGACGCCTAGAAGGTTCCGTTTTTTTCTTTTTTTTTTTCCCTTTACTTTTTTAAAACATGTATTTATATTTTTTTGGGTGGTTGAGTATTTCGATTTCGAACTCAAACAAGGTGTTTGTTTATTGAAGGATGAAATAAATAATGAAATGTAAGGCAGCTTCTCGCCATCGATTTTTATACTGCTGGAACTTTAGATTTCTCGAACCCTCGATTTCTCGAAAACCCCGATAACTCGAGCCAAAAGTCGTTTCCTTTGGATTTGTTTCACTGTAATTTTACCCCCGATATTTCGAACTTCCTGATTTCTCAAAACAATTTTCGTTTCGCGTGGAGAGTTTCCACTGCCACTCGCTGTATCACCACTGTATATTATGCGCAATATATGCGCAAGCGTTTATGCACTAGTCAGCGGATTTACAAAATGTTTAACAGGAAGCGAAGGAGCGAAGGAGTGAAATTAGCCTCCCACAGCTACAACTCGGAAATGGCTTTGAGCCATTTTCCGAGTTAAAAATGGAAAATGGGACAATCTTCAACCAGTAATTATCTAACAATATGGCATTTTTAAAATTATATCTATATATATATTTTATTTGCAGCGTGTATTTCTCTGCTAGAAAGGCCAAGGGGACTGAGCGTTCTGTTAGGTAGGTTGAAGAATTTCTAAAAATATCCTTCTGAAACATTTCTGAACCCTTTCCATTGTAAACAATAAACATCGCTTTGCCGGCTCTTATTCTTTCAACCTTCGTGAATGCACAAACATTTTTTGGTAAAATTCGTCTACGGGTAGTCGAACTATACGATTCTTCAAAGTAAAAAACAAATGAATGCAACGTTTTCTGAAAATTGGCCTACTTAAAAAACGAAAGGATATCGTTGCCATGGTAACTAGTTAACATCAAAAACTATGGTAATATGTCATCATTACGGTGTAGTATGTCTCCTTAATTGCCTCATTACTATCAATATGTGTGTAATCAATAAGCCTGAGATAAGTCGTTCATTTCTCTTTACAGATAGACCATCCTCATTTGCAATAGGAAAACGACAAGAGCATTGAAGATGCTTTCTCCACCTTGGTGCATTGCATGGCTTGCAGTATATTTAACTGAATCTGTTGCTATAGTAACAGTTAATATTCTGACAATAATTGTTTTTATAAAAACCGTGTTCTTCGAAAGCGCAGCATGTACCTTTTGATAAACCTGGCTGTTGCAGATATGTTAGTTGGAGTATTCTCACTTGACTTTTTTGTTTTGCTCGGAGTACGTTGTAAGCTTTGGAAGGACATCGTCCCAGAAACCTGGATAAATTTTTGTATTAATGAATTCACTCGACATTTTGTTTCCACTTATTTCTCTAACAAATATCGCTGTGATCTCTTTAGAACGGCTACACGCAACGTTTTGGCCGTTCAGACATCGCGTCATCACAAGTGGGTCTACGGATTAATAATTGCTGCCATTTGGGTGACAGGGGTGTTGTTATCAACTGCTCTAGCTGTTATTTGGAATTTGAGAGAAATATGGCATATTTCTATTTACATCTGGATGCCGTTCGATTCAATTTGCTTATTTGTTATCTGTGTTTCTTACGCGTCCATTCTTATTAAAGTCCGTTGTGGAGCACAGCCGCAACATCATGGTGCAGCCAGTAGAGAAAGAAAACTGACCATGGACATTGTTTCATCGTGACTTTCGTATCTCTACTGTTGTGGCTACCATGGGTTATAACTAGATTACTCTATTTTACAACTGATGTTTTTAGTTCTTATGCGAATTCCGAAGTGGCGCATTTAGATTGTACTATGACGGTTTTATTTCTCGCAAACTCTCTTGTTAATCCAATATTATACACCATCAGAATGCCGAAGTTCAGAAGTGCTTTAGTTTTCATTATTTCTAAAAGACCTCGGCAGCAAAGGCAAGTTGAAGTTATCGGCCCTCTTCGGGTCATTTAATAATAAAATAGTGAAGTCGTTCGATTATATGAACAACGTTTGCACGAGTGAACTCGCCAACCTCAATGAACCAAGCGTGAGTATCTCTCCTAAAATAATATAATCGGACAAACTATGAGTTAATGTCCGACTCGATTTCGTGGAATAATTGTTAAATAGTATTTTGTATTTCTTTATCGGGGCACAAGACTCAAGCGAATATGTTTATAGATCTTGATAGTTTTTATATGCTTGTAACATTATGTACTAGGATTTTGTATTGTGTATTTCTCTGTCAAAGAGAGGGTGATCTAAGAAAATATATTAATGGTTTCGTGCCATGCTATAAAAGTTATTTTTATTTCCTTCTGATCGACGCTCCGAAATCAAGTAGTGCTCTTAAAATTGCTCAGCTATGGACTGACAATTAAAATATATTTCACAAAATACCATTGCAAGAGGCATGCTACTCTTAGATCATCCTCTCTTGCCCGGTCTGATAGAGTTAAGATATGACTTCGGTATTTGTGATTGTTTCTACGACAAAAATCAAACGGTTTTCTTTTGCATTTTTAGGATAACTTCTTTATTTTTGTAATTGGATAAAATCACTAGAAATCTTAGCAGATAGTACCATCATGGCCGAGATCAAGTATCCAAATCTCGTAAAATCGGTGCGCCATTACTTAGTTCTCAAACGTCGAGTCCCCGCCTATTTTTTCTTAAGAGGTCTGTTCATGACGTCATCGAAAAATTCGTGTCACAAATGCAATAACAACAACAGAAACGATGTTGTTGAACGCTTACTTGTTGACTTTCGCCGTATTAGGTCTGCTTTTTTTAAGATCCAAACAACGAGAAGAGGCCAAGGCAAAGATAGGAATATTCGCTGTATATCAGAGGAGAACAATAAACTTTACTATGCAATAAAAGAATATACACGTAGCTCGTATTCGTACAGTACTCATTGGTACAGAAGATTGCGATAATACGGTAGCTCTCAAGAATTCAAGTCTGCGTTATATTCATCGTTAAATTTAAAAGTGTTCCAGTCAATCAATGCTAATAAAACTTTGGCATACAACTATTCACATTATCAGCATGGCGAGGGGAAAGTTTAAAAAAAATATCGAGCCGTTTTTAAGATTTTCGCAAAAGGACCCAAAGTCGACAATTACCCGAAAAATATAATTGGAGTGACCTTTGGCAAAATACTCGTTCTCTGGATCGCAAAATGAAAATCACAAAACTTTCATGGCGTCACAACATGAGTTCAAGACACATTTTGGCTAATTCCGAATTAATTTTATTAAAATAGTATGTATCTTTCGGCCCATTTACTATTTATTTTGCAAAAATTAAGGTTTGAAATGTTCTCCATTTTATTCGAAATCAACATACAGTCGGAATTTTTTATTCTCGTATATTTTATTTGGCCATATGCTACTTCGCATATCTCTAGTTTAAAATATTGGTATAATTGCTCTTTCGCTTACTGACTGACCGTCATGGATCGTGCCAGAATTTTAAGTTTAACATGCGATTTTGAGGTTTTCTGTTTATCGTTTGCCATGGAAATAATCGATTTCAACTTAAAAACGTACATCCATAGCAAACTTCAAACTCGATATCAAGTGACTCATCTTATTGGTGTAAATTTTTCAACCATCGATCCGACTGAGGAAAGTCTGCTAAAAATGGCTGGTTTGAAAACAGTTGGCTATGGCACCCGAAAAAACTTAATGTTTCGCGAATAATTTTTCAGGAAAATAAGAATTAGTTAGAGAACAGTTTCTAACCAATATTGTTTTAGCTTAGCTTATTCAAATACAGTCTTTATTACTCTATTCCAGCCTGAATCGGGCTTTCAAAACCATTTGACAAACAAAACATACGGACTATCAAAAGATTCGCAGCAGGCATGTGCACTAGATATTCCATTGCATACTCGATGTCTTAATACATATCTTTGAGTTATGGGAAATTAAGACTTTATAATTATAAATGTTATAGTGGCAATTATTCTATGTTATAAATACATTTATTTCTAGATGTGAGGTACTTTGGGTAGATGTTCCAGTGCTTTTCTAATACATGTTCCAATACAATACTCGATATGTCTTTGATTATGGTAATTAAGAGACTTGATAGTATGTTTCCGAATACATAACTCGATGTTATTAACACCATCTTTGAGTTTATTGTAATTTAGACTTGATCGATGCTTGCCAATACCATATGTCTGGATGTTAATAACACCATCTTTGGTTTTATGGTACTATTAAGACTTGAATCGATGTTCTCACGTGACATCACCGTGTTATTAATACATATTTTTGAATTATATTAAATTAATACTTGATTAGATGTTCCCAATAACATATTCGATGTTATAATACATCTTTGGTTTCTATGGTAATTAAGACTAACTTGATCGATGTTCCAATACATACTCGATGTAGCGCAAGCCATAATGTTATGGATACCTTTCTTCGATTTATGGTAATTAAAGACGTAATAAATGGTTTGCAATACATACTCGGAATGTTATAATACATCTCTTTGGTTTATGCCATAGTTAAATAGAGAGGGAAATGGTTATTAAGCCCGGCAAACTTCAAAGGAGCCAAACATAAGAGGCCAAGATTTATTGTTGGAAGGTTCCCATGACCGTGGCACTGACCATACTTTTGTTTTGCGCTCACCCACTATGGCATTGAAGAAATACGTAATGCGCAACTTTTCTATTGGTTAGTTGCTTGAACACTACGTAGCCACCCTAATTGTATTTCTTTTGTTCAGGTTGTTGTGCACGTGTCAACCCCCAAAATAAGCGAACAAAAACATTATAACAAAGAAACTTTGCCGCGGGCTATCACATAACCATTCTCTCTCTTAAGATGAACTATGGTTTTATGTATAGCACATTAAGGGACTGATCGATCGATGTTGCAACATTACATATGCGATGTAACGCACGTTATGATACTTCTTTGGATTAATGAAAAACTTAAACTATAATGTTCAGCAATACATTACTCGATGTATATGATACAGTCTTTTTAAAGTTTGGTAACAAGAACTCTTGATATGCATATGTTCACAATGCATACTCCATGTATAATGTTAGCTTCCATAGATCCTTTAAGGGTATGCTTGCGATATTGTAATGAACTTTTTTTAAAACTAGGGAGGCTCCCGGGGGGGGGGGGGCACCAAGTTTTCCAAAACCTTACCCTTGTATTATACCATTTTTGACACAAAAGGTAACCCTTTCATATTATCCTTTCATAGAAAATGGTACCCCTTTCACAGTACCTACAGTTTGAAAACCACTGCATCCCTTTTACGACTTTCTTTTACAGTAACTATAGCCCATGAATTCAGACGTTTAGGTGCGTCTGCTCCGAGTCGAAGATATAAAAATAATTTTGAAAGGCCCTTTTAAATACCATAAATTACAGGTTTTTCCCTACCGTTTTCTATACTTCAAACTCATGAAATCCTTTACCCTTTTATATACCTCCAGCTTGGAAAAAAGCTTTACCCCTTTTCTGGCCGGAGCCTCCCCGTATAGTTCCATTATAGGAAGAGTATTTCCCCTTCTCTCTTCCTCTCCCCTCCCACGGGACACAGTGCGAGGGATCGAGAATAATTTTAACATTTCTTTTCAACTTTCATGCAAATAAAATGGGACACCTTCAATTTCTAAGTAAACCGTTTTCCGTACTGGGGTTCGTTGCCTTATATTATTAATTTTGTTACCGCTTGATATTTTTAAAATGCGGCGTTTTTTTAAAGAACGTATGTCATGATTATCATATTTTATAGCTTTCTATAAAATTATTCCCTCCTATGTGTCGTTCGAACTTTAGTGGTTTAGCCTTAGCGAGAGTCAGCTGTAGTAGCCTTAGTAAGTAGGTAGCTATATTTAGCTATTACGCACCTATAAATAGTAAACTCCGAAATGCCGTATGTATAAATATAATATTATATTAATTAAAACGTCTGTCGAGCGTTTTGGATCACTCCAAGGGATATTGAGGAAAGTCCTTTCGTAAAATATCAATGGCTTCCTCGCGTTTATGGCTTGTTTTACGTAATTTTCCATTGCTTCTTTAATTATGGAGGTCATCTTCCTTCCACGTTGTAAACCTTTTCACCTGTCATCTCAAACAGAGAGAAGACTGGGGGGGGGGGGGGGGGGGGGGGGGATAGGGGGGTTATGGATCCCTTATATAAGCTATATAGGTATGTGCAGCGCCAAAGGGTATGGGGTTTGAGCCGTGTTTTGGTGTGAAATAGGGTATAGATTTTGATTTGGTCTGACATAGGATATGTTTTGTGCACTCTTGCTTGGAATTTGGTTTGGCTTTTAGACGAAATAATTTTCC
>MU826647.1:0-11718 GCA_029204205.1 Desmophyllum pertusum
TTTTTCTCAGTGCGCGAATCGCGGGCCGGAATATCCTGCGAAAATCCAATGCAATCTGATTGGTCTCCGGGAACGAGCGGCAGGCATATCTCCTATACTCAGAAATCTTGACCGACGTACAAGGTCACCGAAAAGGTTACACGGAACACGTATCAGCAACGCGCGAAGGTAGAAAAAATTTCACGCTTCAGCTTTTGTAAAAACTGTCATGAATGCAGTCCGTATATACTGCTAAGACCAACAAAAAACATATTAATCAAGCCAATATTGGTCCCGGGAGCGGGCGAACAAATATCGACCGTGAACCACCGGCAGAGAGGACAACCCGCGGAAAATCGTAGCGTAGGCATGCACACGCTACAAGCACGAAAAAAATTTTAATTCAGCAAACGTGTGAAGGTTCACGATGACGAAGAAGCTTTTTACTGAATTCCCTCTGCAGTATATTTGCCTACTCTGTTAATCGTCTGTCAAGGTGAATGGAAGACACTATGAACAGTGGAATTAAAGGAGCTTGCATTTATTCAAAAAAGCGAGTAAGTCATTTGATTTTAACCGACAGAATTTAGTTTTAGTCAAGTTAGTTGTGTCGTTTTTGACAATCAGATTTCAACGTATGCAACACTTGCGTGGTTTGTAAATTACAAACTTCCAACAATCATTTAGACTCCAAATCATCACCTTCGTTTTAATTGTTTGGCTTTTCGTTTCTCTAGTTTTCCTAAACAAACCATTCCGTACATTATATTTTTCCATTCAAGAAATAACACTATTGTGGGCTATACAAAAGGTATTCCCGTTAAGATATAATTATTCCGTCGCACGTAATCAATTTTATGCCGGCAGGCTTGCAAAGAAGCTTATGGCAGGCGAAGTTTGTCAGGGTTTCGCATCAAAATGAAAACACTGCAAAATTGCCACCGAATGGCAAAAAAATCAGATTTAACATGTGAAATAAACTTGTAAAAGTATTGCGTATAAAAGGACTCGTAAACTGCGGAACAGTATTTTGCACTCGAAAATGCGATTTTCATAGATAATTTGTATTTACCGGCAAGAGTATCACGGATGTATGGAAGATTGCCGAAGGAGCATTTGTCGTCGAATTTGACGGCGGCTCTGGCTATTTAGAATGGTTTTTGTGAAAATGGAAATAGCTTCTCGTTTCAGACTGCTTTGTGATGAACAATGCCGCTCCTGTCTCCATCTTCTGACATTACATATTTGTGGTGTATAAAAAATTAGTCAGTCTGAGTTTCTTGATTACTTGGGTTTATTTCTTCGGTTAGTCTTCTTGAGCTACATGTACCTGGCGCGCGGTGGAGTGTTGGTGAAAAACAGTATTTTGCCAAACAGTCAAGCCCCTGAGATATTTCTAATATTTCTTTATCTAAATTTCAAACGAAGTAGCGGGAAAAAAATAAAATCAGTGTTATTGGCCGGCCTAGGTCGGTTTCCGTATTGAGAAAAACTGTGCTCTTGGTCTTGAGTACGGCCCTCGGCCTAACGGCCTCGGGCCGCACTCAAGACCACGGGCACAGTTTTTTCTCAATACGGACCTCCCGGCCCGGCCAATAACCTCTATATTATTCCGACTAAACACACACGACCCACAACCCTCAATTTTCTCTGTCAGCTTTCCAAATTTGCTACGGTGGGTAATCAATGAAGTGTTTCACTAATGCCCACTGACCCAGCACAACAGTCTCTTTTATAAAAAACAATCATATCCCTGAATCATGTCTCGCCAAAATTGAATTAGTCTAACAAAGATTAATTCCTAAATTATGACTCTTAAAAGAGTGATTAGGAACTAATCTTTGTTATTATTATTATTGCCTGTGCATTAAAGGGTCAAGAGAGAATACATACATACTTCCCTTCTGTGATTTACATGGAAATGTTTATTTCCGACTATAAATGATCATCTGTAACCTTTTTTTATCATTTCTGTTCAACATCTTTAAACCTGTTAACACACCTTCCTTAAAATATGTTTTTCTCAATCACAAGGAAGAAAAAAAAAACACTTCCGGACATGCTTGCATCTGTCAAATTTTAACTTCGAGAATTATTATGTGATTGACCACAATAAGTGTTGAAAAGAAATATCAGGATTAGCCGCCTACACAATAACCAAACATGCCACTTCATACTGAGTTCTGGAATAAACATTGTATTGTACTCGAACACATACATTAAGACATAGAGGTGTTACGCTGAGTGGACATTAAAGTAACAAACAACAAGAAAATTTAGTCACACAAACAGCTTATAAGCTTACTGATTTGTGCAGAGAAAAAGTTATTAGAACGACAAATTTAAAACAGCATAAAAATGAGAAATGAAAGAACGCTAGTTTATTACCGACAAGTGCTAACGAGAATGTTTCATTACGAGGGAAGCGTTTGTGGTAGACCTAGCAAAAGTCATTAACTATAAAATTCATACAACCTCAATATCGAGGAAGTGATATTTCATAATGATTGGGAAACAATCTAAGCTTACCCATCCGCCGTGCTGAGCAATCCAGCGAGCGATTCTCTCATTGAAGATAAAATCCACCACAAATCGTATGATTCTCCGTAGGAAACTCCCACTGAATCCTCTACGAATGACAGTCACGGCAATTTCGTAGCCGAAACAAAGTAAGGCGACTACTCTTCCCCAGTTAATTCCAGAACGAAACAACCTTCGAGCCACAGCGGCAAATGTCTCGTAGGCCGTTGCAGGCGTAAGGCTTAATGAATCGATCATATCCTTGAATTGGTCTTTGTATTTAGCATCTATTTCATCGCCTATCTCTCCCAGGCGTCTACCAATAACAGGAACATGCTGTGGAAATGGATGAAACGTCATTACAAGAACGCAGTTCTTCGAGCGCGTCTGGACGTGCGTTTGCCGAAGGGCTGTTCATTTCGCCCATTTCTTCCCCTCTTTGCGCCTCATCCTGGAACCGCTGGAACATAAAATGTCGAAAAAACCCCTTCAGTATCTTGTAAGACAGCTATTTCGTCTTCTTCAGGCTGATTTTCCCGATTATTTCTGCTGGACTCTTCACCACCAGAAGCCATTTTTTTCCAAAACCACACACTCACGAAACTGAGCCGACAGTACATTGACCAGCGGAAGCTTTCATCTGGAAAAAATGATCCCGCACAGATCCCGCAGACGATCCCGCATAGTCCCGCTCTGATCGGCCTTTCACGTGAATGGATGTGGCCACACCTCTTAGCAGTTGCAAGCGATGAGTGGAAACTATAGCTTCAAATCAAACCGTCAATTTCAACTTTCTTTTTATTCTCTACGTGCGCCGGTGAAGTTTAAATATCTTTCAGCCCGGGCCAAACGAGGGATGAGAGTTGACCAGAGATGGCTCTATCGATCTCATAAGCTAGAGTTTTTCTTCAACTCAACTCTCGTCGACTCACATGAAGCGTGGGCAAACGAGCAAAAACTCTCAACGACTCTCAAGAAATTTAAGGGCACACGAGAGTCGACGAGACCGCATCGAGAGCGGGAGTTTGGACTCTCATCAACTCTAATCCTCGTAACTTGGCCCAGGCTTTACTTTTGGAGATTATATGTTACCGAAAACAATATTCCGTAAAAGCTCTATAAACCCCGAATTTAGACTAAGCCTAGGAAAGAAAAACAAAAACAGTTATGGCGACGTTTGGGATATTACCGCAGAATCAGAGGTTCAACCGCGAGGCTTTATGTGTGATACGAGTTTGTCTCATGCCTAGGATAAGTAGTGTATGAATGAATCATATATGCGCCGAGTAGAGGTCGCTCTTTTCTAGAGTGCACTGGCAACATATGGATGGGATAAGGTGAAGTGTCACTGAGCCTCATTGTGTTTTAGTTACGAACGCGCTGACGGAGCTTCCAATGAGAGCGGAAACAGCTGTCCGCGTCTGCTCTCTATTTTTGAGCGCTATTAACTCATGCTCAGGTCTGACAGGTTCTAAGCTACTAACCGTGGTGCTGGTGTTGAAGCAGAACTGTAGCCTATATTGTCTCATTCCCAGGGCCCTTTCTCTCCTTTCAGAAAGGCCCTGGAAACGAGATCGTTATTTATTCAACTGCAAGGGCCTAAATGCTCCGCCCTATTGCTGAGGAAAATATATAGATATCTTTATCTTTTAATATCAGGGGAAAGGAAAACTTTCCCTTGAATAATGGAGTATATTTTGTTTTTTTAAACCAGTTATTTTTAGAATTAAATGGATGTACCATTATACACCTAGCAAATTATCCGAACATTTATATATAAACTCCAGCGACAATGTGCTGAAAAATGATAATTGCCACTTTGCTGCACGTTAGACGCGGACATTATTGTCAAAACCGTTAAGAAAATGTTTACCGTTATCCTATTAAATGCATTGGATGTCACTGCTTTAATATTCTTGGCTGGAAAAACGGCGCGGGGCTCTTTGCTGCGTGACCACGGCACAGTTTTAACCTTGACGTTTGTTTACGGCTCCAACTTGAAAGGACTCGATAGGGTTTTTCAAAAAACTTCGAAAATATTTTTCTTCGCTAAATTTATTAAAAGGGTTGATATTGCTTAAGACAGTAATTAAAACACTGGTAGCTTAATTGGGTCGAAACAAAGACTGCACAGGGAGATCGCCTTCGTCCACATTTTCGATTCGTATAATTCGAGGGCGTCTGGATGGTTATCATAAATTTATGAGCTTTAATGAGCCTTTCAACCATAGATACGGCTGGTTTACAAGAAGTTACTCATATCGATGCATCCGCGGTGTTAAAGCGAATATAGCGCTCGGAAACGTGTCAGTGTAACTGTTTTACCCATTAAAGCAGATTGAACTGATCTGATGCAAATGTCGGCAACGAAGAAACAAGTGCGCTTCAGCGAAACCGATGAAAGGCCGAGTAAACATCATTGAGTGAAACTTTAAACTTCGCAGAAAATTGAAAACACCAACAAATCACAAGGAGAAAGAAGAAGAAGAATAAAAACTAAGCTACAGATACTCAAAGTGGAGAAGAAAAAAAACCTTAAAAGAGACTTGAAGGACACCAGAGAAGGAATTGTCGAAGAATAATGAGCGAAAAGCAAGCCCGAATTATACACCGTATGAAAATCGGCCAGAGGGACTCGCGCGGACATCAAGCGACAACTTTTCTAAAGCTCGCAACAGTTAGAGGGGAAAATATGCGACCAAGGAGAAGGCAAATAAAGCGAAAATTCAGACACGAATGCACACTAAATTAAAGAAAAGATCCATCAGGGCCGATAGCAGACATAGCCGACTGAATCAAAATGACTTCAAAGTTGGAAAGGATGAAAGCTGGGGGGGCGAAGAAGAATTGCGCGCTGAAATAGCGCGAGAACCTGAAGGAGACTTGAAGAAATTTTACCAACCTCAGATTCAAACGGGATTTCGTTTGGCCTCACATAAGCACAAAATCGACTGATTGGATAAAGCTCCCATCGAATAAAAGTGAGGCGTCAATGTCTGACTATGGCACGGAAGGCGAGCAAGAAAGACTCCCGACCTTCTTCTGTGTTGAGCGAGTCTGCACTTGAACTGAGCGCCAGTGAAAAGAGAATTGTGGCAGATAAGCTCGCTCATAAGTACGATATGACGCGGGAAACTAAGAAAACACGATTCATGAACACATGATATCTCGCTCTTACAGTTTCTCGTATTTCGACATTATTCCTCCTTACAAGCGGAAAAAGCCGAAACCCCAGAAAACCAAACAGGTTTTCAATCGCTTGGTTTACGAGGACAAAATAGGAGTAATGGCTTTTCAGCAAGAATTACCCGAAGAAAGTTGTCTTAAACACTTAATTTTTTTTCATCTCGGATTCTAAACAATTTAGGGCCTAATAGTTTAGCAAAACTTGTTTCAATCACCCGCTTTGTTTCTGAAAATAATCGGTTTCAATTACAGAATAAAAAAATGTAATATTCTCCGGAAGTTTGAGAAGTTTGACATTTTGTAGTTTCAATTTACAATAAAAGTGGCAAGTTGTCTAAATAATGATACATAAACATTTCACTCCAGTGAAACTTGTAAACAAAAGAGGAAGCATATTCTAAATTGGCTATAAAAGGCGGAGAAAGGTTCTTAGAATACAAAATGGTTTGTAACTAAGCAACCTAATAGTCGCTCAAATACCCTCATCAGATCGCCAGCTTCTTGCATGCATAACTATAATGAGAATTAAATTTTAATGTGGAATTGAAACAAACGGATAGAGGTGACTTTGCCAAGTTTTATGCTCATTGAAACATTAGCTCCTAAGAGAAAAATGTATTTTTAATCCTTTCTCGTTTTCTCTCATAAGTAGTTTTTGCAGTTAACAAAAAGCAATAAGCCACAACAACGGAATGACGAGCATTGAATGGTTTTCAAAATGCGCAAACTGAGAACACAGCCGGGAGACGTCGTCAAACAACGAATATGGACAGTTGGTTAATTTATTGACCTGCCAGCCATCGATGGTAATTAACGAGGGGAAGTTTCGTTTTGGCAAATCAGTCAGTTCGTAGAAAACACATGAATATTTTCCTCCGCGTCTCAATATTCTGCCTTTATCCTGAAAAGAAATACCGCTCGTGGCAATACTTGCGAGTAAGATCCGAAATTGTCATGTCAGCCTGATACTACAAGAGTATAAACGTAATAACGCAAAAAACTGTTAGTAGCTACTATTATAACAGGTATATCAATGTAAAATTTCCTCATTGTACCTGAAGAAGACTGGTTTGGCCAGTCGAAATATAGTACTCAAAAAAACTTAAAAAATCTACGTTGTATCGGTCTCTGCTTCTACAGTATATTTTCACTTGTTTTAGCCGATTAGATTCACTTGTTGATCCAACGTACACCAGCAGGATTGTCGTCCACGGTTGCTTGCTTGGAAATTTTGTCTTTTTTTAGACCTTTTTAGAATCCGAATCCGTCTCCTAGAATTCGAATTCATGTTAAAGCCACGATTTTCGTCAAAGAGCTTGCTACGCAACATGAAGCCACGTCCTAGCGAGACCTGTGAAAGAAAACGGAACAGTAGGCTTGAATCTAATGTATTTCCTCGAGTCCCCTCTAGTAAGTTTTTAAAATATTTGGATTTCCTGTCCCGGATGTTCAAAAAGCTGAAGAAGGGGTTGAGGAAATCAGAGTCCAGTCCCTCGACCATCTCTTCTCTGCTTTTTGGCCTGAACGTCCAGTGAAGAAGCAGAGAAGACTGGATTATGAGGAAATGGATTAAGCTGAATAAGAAGGTCACTGAAGTCTGGTTTTCACTAGCGACGCAATCACAATCATAAGCGCAAGCACAAGAGTCCTTATTTCGCCACGAAAACGGGATTGATAAGCTTTTGCTTGCGCTTGTCTTATGCGCAAGCACAAGCTGATCAAAATATTTTGATCCCTGCGGCTCGCGCTTACGCTTGCGTCGCACGTGAAAAAGGAAACTAATAACACAGACACAAATAAAAAGCAGTGATTTTGATACTATTCTAAGGAATTTTTGAAACAAGATCATAAAGCAGTTTGGGCTGAGCATTTACAGTACAATAGGATGTTATAAAGCACTTTTCTGGTACGCCGATTTGACAAGAAACTAAGCCGCGATAAGCCCACATACGTATGTACGCACCGCGGACCGATTTTTGAACAACCCCGATTTTATGTAGAGAATGGGTTACTAGCCCACCCCAAAGAACACTGGGATACCCACACTGTAGTGTCTGTCATCCATATTTTTCACGCTTCTGTGTATTTTTTCTCTTGCAAACTTTTAATTACTTATTTTCTGGCCCAACTAACCCGCTATGGACATGACGTCGATGAATAAACGGTGGAACTATTCCTATGCGAGATTCAGATGCAATCAAGTTGTTCATTAGGGCAGGTCCCGAGAACATGGGATGACAAAGATCTTAGGCCCTATTTCGAAAGCTACGGACAAAATCCACGAGCTGACGGTTTTACGAGATAGATTAACGAGAAATCACAAAGGTAATTCCAGCATCATATATATTGCTTGCGGTGTGTTTTTAGCAGTGTCTGATGTTTTCCCTGTTTTTAGGTTGTGCATTTCTTACATTCTGCTCTCGCGATGCTGCTCTCAAGGCGCAAAATGAATTGCATGAAAAGAAAACCTTACCAGGGGTAAGTTATTACTAGAAAGTTTTCCTTGTAAATACCCACAAAACGTACATTAACCATTCAATCTTATAGCCTTTCTTTTATAATGCAAATCTTCTTCGAGATCAATAACGGGATTCATGCGCTGGGAGTAGGTTTCTTGCCGAACTTCAAAACAGACCGACTACATTTTAAAACTTGTCTACAATATTTCCGCCCAATTGACTGCTGCTCTGAAACCACGTTTCTTTGTTAGTTTTTTAGTCTGGCTGGGTTTAAGGTTAGTCCGTGTTGTGTCTGGAGTCATGAAAATAGTTGAACAACGCTTGATCTGCCTTAAACTACGATAAACTAAGGAAGAAATCGCCAAGTGGAGTATTTTACATGTATTAATCCTTATCATTGACTTTAATCCAAGGTGTGATAAGAAGAGAGAGAGAGAGAGATAAGTGTGTTTATTAAGCGGCCGATGCATCATGGGCATCGAGCCGCTTCAAGAAATGCACTTTTTTTTTCATGTCGCTAGCCTTAGTCCTCTTCACGGTGTGACACATGATGTTATCGCATCTCGATCTAAAATTAGCCAGTAGAGAATTTCTCTTCCACATTCTTTCTGTAGTTGTCGTGTAAGTCGCGTAGATGTATTTAGTTTATTACAGTAATCGCATTGGAAAAAGCAAAGACAAATGTCCCACAGCAGCGTAACCAGCCAGTGTTGTCTGCAAAAGTGCTGCTAAATTTTGTTGTGTGACACTTTTCTCGTTATTCGATCCCACGGTTGACATGACGCAATCTCTGCCGTCATGTAAAGATGCATGCAATAGAGGTATTGTGCTATGAGCATGAAGCAATCCGCATTGGGGATTTCTCTTCCTGATCGCCCCAGTTACGATACCCCGTCGGTATATGTTTTTGTAAACGTGATTAGTGATCCTTGGATTAGTGGTATTAAGATAAATTAAGGTATGTTTTCAAAGGACTATTTGTCCATTAGTTGATGGCATTTAGATTATATATTTCAGTTTCTACACCAGTAATCTTAAAATTTGTAACCTATGAAGTCGGGAATAAGCTTATTAATCGTTGATATCGTGAAAGGTTTTAACATTCACACTCCTTTCCTACAAGAGATGCATAATTTCAAATACTTTCTGTCTAGAAATAAAAAATGTAGTGCATAAGAAAAGTGATTATTTTTAATACTAATCTGTGAAGCTGAGCATCTTAAAGTTAACCTATGAAGTCAGGAATAAGCTTATTAATCGTCTTTTCCTACAAGAGATGAATAATTCATAAATACTGCCGCAGTTGGGAAATCAAAAATATGTGCATAAGAACAGTTATCTTTTTAATACTAATCTGTGAAGCTGATCATGTATGTGATGATGCAGAGTTTCAGAATGTAGTTGGATAAAACAAACAAAAAGTCGTCTTTCTTACTTCAGCAAGAATATGAAACTTGATGACTTGAAATGACACAGGGAGCAGAGGAGTCGAATTGCGTTACTGCGTTAATTCGATCTTGTTATTGTTTTCTCTTTGTCGTCCCAGCGGGTACTTAATGATCGAATAATGTAGTAACGCCAATACACCGCGTATAAAGCCCAGAATAGATCGACTCACAAAGGTTCATGTTATAAATAAATAGAATATTAAATCGAAACTCGGAAAAAGAAAAGTCCACTTTTGATCCTCTACTGCACTGTGGAAAATATTGAAAATGCTTCCTGATCTCAGTCTTTACATATGGATGGAAACGAATTCAAAAAAACACCACACACGACATAAACTTTGTTGAATCATAGAAATCAAGATTACTCTTTAATCCATGCTAGTAGTGGACCAAGTCATATCTGAAAATGGACACAGGATTTCACTCGTGTCTGTGCATCCTTTCTATGAGCTTGTCATCAAAAAACACGACACGCTCAATAGTTCCCTTTTTCGTTGTTTGAATCGGAAGCTGAGATATCTCAAACATAACTCATTGATAAAAACAACTGTATTTATTCAACTGGCAATCGTATATCTGAGGTGCTTATTTTAAAACTAATCAATCATTTTTGTTTACAATTTATTTAAGCGGCCGATGCCCTATATGGGCATCGAGCCCCCCCCCCTCTTCAAGAAAATGGACGGGGAATGCGTTTTTTTTTCATGTCGCTAGCCCTACCTCATTAAACGAACGATAAAACTCAGTCCCAAAAACATAACAGTTTTTCTTACACAATTCCACAGCATATATGGCATTCACAATTTATTTTCACGTTGAGCGGAAAAAACACATCTGTGCCCTTTCTGATTATGATGCAATTGACATTAGCTAAGTTTTTCTACACAGTAAACTTGACCTAAGCTTCAAACACTTACGTCTAGCACCACCCAATATCTGCTATCACCCGAGTCACGTTTTTGTCGTCAACGCAGGTTCGAAGTTGACATCTTAGATTTGGCGGGAGAACCTCAGAGTAAAAACTGGACCGAAGGGGGGTGGAGGGGTGCATTGTTCTTTCTCCACTCAAGCGTGAAATTGGCACACTCACCGGGGGGGTTTCTGTCCCAAAAAAATTTTGGGTGGGAGTGTCGCGTGGGTATTGCCGACTGGGCTATAACAACCCTCATTTGTGCGAAACCTGTTCCAGACTAAGGGCCTGTTACACTGGAGGGCATGGGTAGACACGGGGCGGAACACATGGCTCCAGTCACCCCAATCCTCATTCCATGTAAAAACAGGGCCCTAAATGTGGAAACAGCAAAGTACCCTATGTTCCGAGACCATTAATTAAACGCAGTTTGCACTTTCCTAACTCACCAAGGAAGGCTGAATACTCACGTAAGCAAGCCACACAGGTGGAGTCTGTTAGCTTCCGTATAGCTTTGTTTTAACACTTCCACTCACGCGTTTCTTTTCGTCTGACTACTTCATCTACCCCTATGCCAGAGTTAATCAAATTACCGATCATTTCATGACAACTCCCTAGGGAACTGCTACCGGATACCCAAAAAATGCCTTTTGGTATACCCTGTTCCAGACCCAAAATGCTTCAAAAAACCATACACCCTCGTCCAGCTGCCACGTTCCCCTATATACCGAAAATAAGCGAGTGCCCCCCCCCGTGGAAAATCTGGGCGTCCGCTTGTAATCCTTCAGGGGTTCATGTATCCAATGAAATCGTCAACAAACAGCTCCCAGCTCGTTCTTTCTGGCGTTGACTTATTCACAAATTTTTGAATATTTGTTGCGGAACTTGATCTGAATGGAGTACTTGGATAGATTCTTCAGATTAATTTACTTGACCAGGATAAGATAAGGGTAGCCCATTCAACCACTGGGCAATAAATTGGCAGACGTTGGGATGGTAAAAACTTGCTATAAAGTGGGAGAGGCACTTTGTGATAAGTCGGGGAACGAAATTGGACATAAACGATAGCGAGGAGTTAACACAAAGGCAAATTAACCATATAATATGGCCATATTAAATGTACCGTTTAATGAGTCTTCTCCAGTTAACGACAAATCCATTGGGTCGATGTTAAGTCCGGAAACACACTGGTCAATCGTACGTTATTAACTACCAA
>MU826648.1:0-11699 GCA_029204205.1 Desmophyllum pertusum
ACTATGACAAAAAACATTTTTCAGTTACCAATGTAAAAGATCTTAGGGACTATTTCAATTGTATAATACAATGTTGTTTGCATTATTTCCCTTTAAGTTCATTTCAGACAATGCAGGTCATAAGTAGTTGGGACACTTGTGAAAAACTGTATGAGAAATAACAAAAATAATTAATGTGAATTAGTACTTTTGTTGATTTTGTGTTAGCCTTATATGCGGACTCCCCCCCTCCCCCAAAACAGTGTTAAACAAAATATACATAACACATTCTTTGTAATAACGTGTGGTGTAAATGGTCCAAAAACTCAACACTGCTTGAGGGGGCGATGGGGCACTGAGGGTAGACATTTTCACTAACATCGCGTTAAAAGGTCCAACACTTAATGAACCCGCATTGAAGGCGAGATAACGCCAGTTGTTTTGGAATAGGAAAAACGGCCTGCATTTTTAACTCGTTAAACCCACAGAACAAAGTGTTTTCACTGCGGCTTCCGGACTTTTTTCGCTTTAAATAGTCAAACTTTGTCCGAGTGAACACACAACCACTTAGCTTCTGAGGTTGAAACGTATTAGACGCTCCCGGAATTTGTGCTTGACTATGATTAGGCGCGGATAAAGGTTACCTTGGAGAGTATCCCATCCTGTGTTTTTTAAAGAACAATAGCGATCTGCACTTTTCGTGGCCTCAAGAAATTAGTGAGCTTTTTAATTAATTAACGGTTATATTATTGAACACGTTGGTTCGATCCTCCTTTCTGCGTGAACCCATGGATGCTCGCTGAAGGAAAGAAGCTGCGTGTGGTTATCGATCTTAGGCATGTAAACAATTATCGCGTTTCAATAAGCCCGAATAATATGATTCGAAGGCCGACGCGTTACGATCGCTTTCAGTCAAGTTCTTGATGAAGGTCACTGGTTTTTGTTTTTCAACAGGGGACCTTAAGTCAGGCTATCATCTGGCTGACATTTGTCTTTGATCACCAAAAGTATCTTGGTTTTGATTGGCAACTTTTTCTGGCGTAATCAGATATTTTACTTTGAATTGTGACACAGTTCCTTTTGGGCTACAGCAGTGCTTGGGGGGGACTGTTGTTGGCTTTACCAAGTTGATGCATCCATTAGTAAAACGTTGTCGTTCTATGGACCACATCAGTTTTATTTACCTCGACGACGGTTTATTCCAACGCAAAGAGCTTTCTTCATCTGGTCTTGTTTTGCAACGAAGAGAAGTCTCATTTAGTCTACTTCGCAACCGTTATTTTGGTCGTCACGCAACGACTCCGATGCAAATCGGTGAATGGCTCTGTCTCGTCATCGATATTATTTCAAAGACATTCCAGATTCCGGATAAGAAAGTCTCCAAACTCAAAGGTTTGTTAGATTCTTCGATTCAGGATGGGCACTCGTCATTCCGCGAACTAGCTGGGGTAGCTGGTTCCATCATTTCAGTCTAGCCTTAGGCAGTCGGCCCGTTTTCTCGTCTTTTGACCCAGACAGATGTACTTATGCCATAGAAAAACGGTCCGCTTGGGATCACACACTTCGTTTTTCTCCAGGTCTTTTAGAAAAGCTCAAATTCTGGTATTGTAACATCGATTCCTTCAATCGTTTATTCTCTAAGACCTCCTCTAGCTATGAATACAGTTGTGTTTTCCGATGCCAAGTGTCGTAGCTGTTGGAGGATTTTCTGCCTCTTTGTCCTCTTTAGGACCACCGTTGTTAGCGGCACGTGGACAAACGAGGATATTGGTCAAAGCTCCACATTTCGCGAACTGAAAGCTATTTATCATGTCTTGCTATCTTATGATGTTGCTCAATTGAAACATAGAGATAGAGTCAAGATTTTTACGGATAATCAAAGTGACTGCCAGAATAGTTTATATATGGAAGTTCCAAGCATCTCCCGTCTTCTGGCCATGGGATTTTTACAATTTTCTGTTCTTCTCTAACAGTATTGATTCTCGAAGCGCAATGGATTCCCCAGGTCACTTAAGTGAAAAAAGCAAGATATCCTGAGCAGGTTCATTGACAAAAGATGGAACCTTCTGGTCGGTCAAACCATCCTGTGTTCCGAGTTATCGATGCTAAATGGGGTCCACACCACCATTGACCGCTTCACACAAACGCCCATATTATCAAGGTTCAACTCTAAATTAGCCCTGCTTTGGCTTCGTTTCCCACTGGGTTAGGCGTATTGAGTATGGTTCTCGACATTACAGATTTTTATTTTATGGACCTTTTTGTGTTGTAGTGCATTTTTCCCCTTCTTAGGCTGTACCCATTTTAGGCGCGTATTAGGCTAGTAGTTTTTGCGTTCTTTCAATTCGCAGATTGTGTTTTTGCCTGATTAGGCATGCCCCTCTATAGCCATCTTTGGCGCTGTTGTTTGGCTTTTAGTCTTTACGTCTTTCAATTTGAGATTGTGTTTTTTGCGGACTTAGGCTGCATGTGCCATTTGCGCGCGGATTTTGGCTTTAGTTTTTTACGTCTTCAAATTTGAGATGTGTTTTGCCTGACTTGCTTGATGTGCCATGTGGGCGAGTATTCTTGAGCCTTTAGATTGTTAACGTCTTCAATTTGAGATTGTGTTTTTGCCTGATTGGCAGCGCCATTTAGGCGCGTTGTCCGTTTGTTGGACTTTAGTCCTTTACGTCCTTCAATTTTAGATGTGTGTTTGTTGCCTCTGACTTGCTTGCATGTTGCCATTTTGGCGGCGTATTTTAGGACCTTTAGTTGTTTTACGTCTTCAAATTGTGAGTTGTGTCTTGCCTGATTTGGCAGCGCTAAGTTTGAGCGCTGTTGTTTGGCCTTACGCCTTTAGTGTAACGTCTCATGATTCGTGAGTGTTTTTGCCTTATTTGGCAGTTCCACTTTGGCGGCGGGGGTTTGTTCAGCTTTCGGTACTTCATTGATTTCATTATAAATCGTGTCTCCGCGGGAATTGGCTGCGCCTCACTGGGCGCTTGCCGGGGTGCGAGCGGGGTGATGGTTTATAATTTCACGATTTATCTTCTTTATTTTGCATTATATGCCTGTAGGCTTCGTTTATATCTTTCAGATGTTCTACAATTTAGGATTTAGCGTGAAGGCACATTCTTTGACCGACCCTTCATTGCGTAGCATAGTTCCAGGCCTTCTCGACTTGCAGTTAGAGGGTCCAGGGCTCCATCCAACTGTACAAGAAATAACAAGTCTGGCTGGTTATGGGCGCTTCTCCCCTGCCAAGATTGGTGTTCCTGTTATTCCAGCAAAGCCGCTTCAAAATTTGCGCTTTTTTATAACTGAGCTTACTGTAATTTCAGTTCAGAACAATACAGGATATTTGGTGATAGAATCTGTTATTTACAGTATTAAATGGGGTCACAGTCTAGCTCGCGTGGTAGAATGTCCTACTTACTCACCTCCTTGTAAAATCCATCCTTATAAGTGCAAGAAGGAAACTTGCACGTCCCGTGGCCAGTCCAAATCAAATAACCATTGTCTGTCTCAGTCGATACGGTTCTAAGGATTCCTTATCATTATATTTCAAGTAGTTTTCTCGCTGATTTCGTTTTCTTTTCATCCTCTTAGTCGGCTTTGCCGGGGTTTTTTCGTATGGAAGGAAATTCGAAACTTAAGCATTCAAAGATGTTTCTATTTGTAGTGATTATATGTCAGTTTAGTGTACCTTGTAGCGTTAAAATGAAATCAGTAGAGGGAAGGAGATACGGACATTATTAGCACAGGTCTGAAAAGTCTATTTTGTCCCAGTATCTATCGCCGAGAGAAGTTACATATTAAGCTTCTTCCCTCCAATTCATATACCCCTACTCGTTAGACGATTTGTTAAAGTCATAGTAGGTATTTTCATGGAAGTGCAAAGGAATTTCGTACACTAATAATTTGTACTTTGTAAACTTGTAATTTGTTGTCTACCTTTTGTAGACAACATTTCTATTTATGGGCACACCACAGTTTCAAGGTCAAGGTGCGCTTCAAATCTTGGCGTACTGGAGTAGTGGTACTGGTGATTTATCGGATATGCATGCAGGGTGTAGGTTTGTTGCTTCGGGACGGAGGATACATCAAGACACACAATTAAGAATCGATTAGGAGTTTCTAAACATCTAATTGCTATTTAATTATATTGCTATTTAATTATATTGCTATTTTAATTCAGATTATCTTTATATCTTCATAATAATTCTAGTTTAATTACATACCGGTCCTGGCGAGGGGGACTTAAGTTGTGCCTCGGCTCGCTCCAGCATTTCCTATCTCGGTTTTTCCCACGAGGGTTTTTAGGTTAGAGGTTTCTGGCCTCCCTGCGCACGGCTTATACTTTTTTTCACTAGGTTGGTGTTTCATTTTGTCATGTTATTTTGTGTATCATTTTTCGCATTTTACAGCCAATAAAGTGGTGTTGTGGCGTTTACTTACCAGGCCCATCAAGTCCAGTATTCTCCATGCCATTCTTGTATCATGTTCTATATTCTTAAGTTAGTGCAGAAGACTTTTTCTTCTAGCAGCATGTGTTGTTCAATCAGTTGGACCAATGAGAAACATGACTTTATCAGTTCTTAGAAGGTTTCAGGTTATGGTCGTCGTAAACTACGCCGGGAGGTGATACTAATCCAGAGGTTGCAATATAAACTTTGTAATCACTTATATTGGTGGAATAGGATGGCTGAAATTGGAAGGAGAACCACTCTACTTTAGCCTCCTACGCATACCGCTCTTTGGGAATATCACGCAATCTGCAGGGCGTGATGCAGTCCAAAGAACGTCTGAGCAGGCGAGTGTAGCTTCCTACGAAAAACCTACGCAGCTGACACTAAGGACCACTACAGCCCTGTACTACGGAACATACAAAACACAAAAACACCAGCAGTGTTTGAATTCTCCCAAACTTTCACGAGTTCCATAAACTCTATTGGAAAGTGAGAAAGAGGTTATTCCTTTTTTCAAATAATTGTTTCCAAACAAATTTAATATTTTGATACATTTCCCTCAACGTGTAGCCCCGGTTCTGAGGAAAAAAATGCGTGACTGCTTCCGTTAGAATATGATGTGCCGATTGATGATTAATTATGAACGGACTACACGTATAGTGTAATTTTTTTGTTTCATGGGACCCCTTATTTTTAATAATACTGGAAAAAAAAAATTCGACAGTAAAAGGCCAACAATAATTTATCATGTATTTCACTCTTGATTGCCATTTCAACTGTCCACTTAAGGTGGCGCATAGAGGTTTTATGAGCGCGCGCGCGCTGGGCTACGCAAAGCTTTTGCCAATAAGCGCGCGCGAGCTGACGCTAAGCTTACGCAAAAAATGTGAACAAGCGTTGAACTGCATGGCTCCGAATTTTTGCAGCTCTATGTCAAGCATTTCAACAGTAAAAAAAATTCATTTATAACTTATGTTTAAGCCGAGATAATGCTGTTTGAACTTCCAAAGATGACGAATTTGTAAATTTCGTCCAAGGGAATTGCATAAAACGCCCGGTAAACAAACCTCATCGATCGAAAGTTCACGCCATGCTCAAATAGCGATCTTTGGACGAGTTCCTATTTTATGACGTATTTGTAGGGCAAAATTGAGAAACTCTTTTCGTCTTTGTAGTTTCTCGAGTTTTCTTCGGTGAAAGTTCGTAAAACTTAGCAGAAAGGTTATGCTTAGTTTGCTTTACTTGGTGCACGTTTTTGAGGAAAATTTATAAGACCCGTTTTACGCAGAGGCAAAAAACACAATTTTGTAAAAAGCGAAGGAGCTGCCTTGACAACCCCAATTTTTTTCCTCATTAAAATTCTTATTGGGCAGACTTTATATATTGTGAAAATTGTAGAAACTTTCACGGAAGGAAATTGAAGAAATTTACAATTAAAGCTTCGTAAGCATTGGAAAACTCACTTGGCTTTTTGCGACAGTTTTAATTGATCAAGACCTAAAGTCCATATGTTATCAGGGATGTGGTTGTCGAACATTATCTCATCATTCACTTATTTATCATTCTGGAAGGTTTAGTGTGAATACTGGTAGTAAAAAAGAACGTGAAAAACCAGCTTTTCAAAATATAAACTCACCGGCGTGCGCGCCCTCACCAGATATGAAAACCCTATGGAGGCCCGACCTTAAGGCGAGGTTATTTTGGCTATCATCAGACTCTTGAAATAGGTATCCGCTTCCTGACTTACAGGAGGTGTTCTATCACTTTACCGTGAGTTAATAAATATTAGTGTTTCTGAGTAGAGAAATCGCCTGGACCAGCAATCATTGGTGTCGCGTTAACAGAGGTTCGACTGTTACAATTAAATCATGTCTCGCTCTTATATTTGTTTGGTGTGTTTATGGTTTGTTTGATCATTTTGTAACTTGTTTGAGTTTAAGAAATCATAAATTTTTTTATAATATAGTTCGTTTTATAGGGTAGCAGTAGGAGTACAAGTCCAATTGATACTCTACCCTCGGTCCCAGAGAGTTTTATTTCTTATTTCTGCAAAGAAACAAACAAAGAAAACTCTCTGGGGGCCCAGGTTATTGATAGTCCATAGTAGGTAGTCCATCTATAGTAGGCCCCATGGACCACTCGGATCTCCAGGGGTCGGCGGAATTGTACCGAAAAAAACAATCCAATCCATATCCAATGGGCAGCAGTCATCAACACAAACAGTGGCCTTCCTGTTCCATTCACAGCAGATAGAAGTACGTGGACCAATATCGGCCATACTTGTGGTTCTCCTTTCCAATTTCAGCCATTCTATTTTACCACCAATATACAGTGGGATACAAAGTTTATATTGAAATGTAATATATGATCATCGCAGTGTGTGAATGGCAATTTAAGCAATTGTCAATTTTTAAGCCAGAGAAAACAATTCTTGGCTTTGTGAACTTTCAATTCTATATTGCAACTCTGAGTCAGTACAACTCCCGGCAATAGTTTACCACACTGTCTGAACCACTTTCTAAGAAACTGATAAAGTCCATGCATGATGTTCTCTTGGTCCAACTGATTGAACAACACTGCTGCTGAGAAAAAGTATCTTCCACAATCAAGAAGTTCAGTCTGGGCTACATCCCTCGCCCATGTTGTCAGCTATGCGACCAGGCCTAACGTTACAATGCGTGATTTTTATCGAATGAATTTTTTTTTTGTTCGAATTTAAAATATATTTTATCGAATAACAAACAAAATTATTGAATAAAACATATATTTTATCGAATGAAAATATATTTTTTTAATCGAATGGAAATATATGTTATCGAATGAAAAGTATATCATTTATCGACATGGGAAATATATTTTATCGAATGAAAGATATATTTTATCGAATGAAAATATATTTTAAGTCGAATGGAAATAGTATTTTTATTCGGAATGAAAATATATTTTATTCGAATTTGACAAATATATTTTATATCGAATGGGAAAATATTATTTTATCGTGAATGGAAAATATATTTTTTATCGAATTTTTCTTCTACATTTCTGGCAACCACTATACCGTAAGGGGTTTCATTATCTATAAATATAGATGATCTTAGTCTGAGCTTTAAGATGGTGTCTATCTTAATGTAAGTATGCTGAAATATCTTAATTTAAGATTTTTAGTTTTTACGGAGTTTAAAAATAAGTCAGTTTGTTGACGTCAATGCCTTCACGAAATCAAACCAATGATTCGGGGGGTCCCCATTTGATCATGATATGAAATATTGCGCTATATTAAATTTTAATTATTAACCGGGCGTGGGCCTGGTCGCTCCAGCCCGGTTAATAAAATTAGCTTCTGTTTTTTTTTGTCGTCGATCTCTTATACCTCATACTCCGCCAAAGTGCTAGGAGGAGAGCTAGGGGTGAGTATTGAATATATATTGAATGTATTCGCCTTGTGAAGAGATTTTTCTCGGGGAAGAACGAAGCCCGGGACTCGAGGGAGAGCGGCGGGGGGAAATCGAGCCTATGTGAAAGTTGGACTGGGTCCAAATAGATATTAATTTAGGACCCGCGTAAACACATCGGAATCGGCGTATCGTTACAGATTTTCGCCACGTCGGTGAGTTTTGACTCGTCAAAATATTAAATCATTGTACTCACTACTAGGTGGACACACTAGGAGAGCGCCATTTAGAGTCAATTTTTTTTTTTATTTCATAGGCTCCACGTTACATTTCGCCAGGGTCATAATATTGTCCTGTTTGTTTTGCTGTGAAAATATCATTTCTTTTCCGTAAAGGAAAACAGAAACTTGCCAGACTCGCAAGATTTATGTAAACAGAAACTTGGCCCTGAGGGCGACGTTGCAGATTTTATTTGGACCGATTACGTGCATAGGGTCACGTCGAATCGTGACTTGAAGAGATTGTCCTGTGAGGTGGCGGTACCGTACATCCACATACACTAGAAGCGCCATTAGATCAAATTTTTTATCAAGGCTAACGTTACACTTTCGCCCAGGGGTCGATAATATTGTCTCTGTTTGTCTTTGTGTAGAAATACATTTCTTTTCCAGGAAAAGGAAAACAGAAACTTGCCCAGACTCTGCAGATTTATGTAAACAGAAACTTGCTGAGTACGTTCAAGATTTATATTTGGGACGATTACGTCATAGGTGTCACGTCGAATCGTGACTTGAAAGAGATTGTCTGTGAGGTGCGTACGTACATTCACATACACTGGAAGCGCCATTTAGAATTCAACTTTTTTTATCAAGGCTACGTTTAGATTTTCGCCAGGGTCATTCCTTTGGGCCTAAATGCTATTTTATGAAAATTGGTCCTAGTTAAATAATTGTCATTTTGTGTGAAATACACATATCTTTTCCGTATAATTTTCCTGAGGAAAACAGAAACTTGCTGAGAAATGCAGATTGATCAAATAAGGACGATTAACGTCATGGGGTCACACCTGAGTCAACGTCTGTGATAAACCAGGGTCGCCGTTAGGTCAAATGTCATATCAAAGCTTATTACTTTTGATTTGCAACATGAATACTACTGCTGTTTTATTTGGAGTGTGAAAATACATTACTTTTTCGTGTTGGTGCAAGCAATTCACTTCGCTTGTTATGCAGAAGATTTATAAATAACAACCATTACGTTACAATATCACATTTTGACTCACGCAATTTGTCGAACTGTGACTAGAATAGCTGCGAATGATGATGGTGCAACGCGGAACGTCTGCGATTGATGGTTCAACACCGATTCGTACCTATGTTGTCGTGTTTTTTCCTATTATTCAACTTTGGCTTTATATTGAGGAATGATCTTACACAAGACTGCTCAGAGGCAAGAAATTGACAGTAGGCACTATACGCAAACATCAGACTTCAGCGTTACTGCCGTGACTAATCTGATAGATTTCAAGCAAGAGAGCAGGTAAAACGGCTTGCTTGCTTGATAAAAAAAGCCCGGTTATATTTTCTTCGAAAATTCTTGTTATTATTATTCCCTGCTTGACCGAGCATGATATTGTTTCAACAATAACTTCGTGACCGAGAGGGTCTGGATTCTTTGAAAAACTTCATCAGGCTCGTGGATCGGGGATCGTAGTTCGGCTTCACTTTTCTCCTTTGTAGGTGGGGCGCATGTTGAAACCTTTTTATTTTTTGGGCATCCCTTCTTTTGATGTTTGTAAAGAGTCGCTGTTGAAACGGTTTTACCACATTTGGAACATTCAAACTTTGGATATTTTTGGGTTTCTGCTCGTTTACAAGCATGTTTTTGATGCTCGTGAAGAGAATGGTTTTGTGTAAATGCTTTACCGCAAGCCTCACAACGGTGATCACGAAATGACCAAACACTTGCAGACTTTTTAATTGTCACCCCATCAACAGCAATATAACTTCCTTCGCTTTTTTCGCAAAAGGCTTTCTTTACTAAAACCTTGTCTTGAACAAAATTGTGGAGAGGCTCATCAGGAATTTCCGCCAGGAATTGTTCGATGAGTTCATCGAACGAGCGCCATCGCGACTGTAAGGTATACATGTAGATTGACATTTCTTCAACATGAAAATAATTGTGTTTGTAGATATGTAATGAGTCAAACAAATACAAATTTGTTCAGTGCCAAAGACTCTATCCCAGGAGAGCTCCGTTCGCGCGTAATTTATAAATTTTTGTGTGCTGGCTGTAACACTGCTAGTTACAATCCATCAAAATTTTTTCTCGCGCGCGATTGGTCTAAACACGTCACGCGACGCAGCCAAAACTGGGGAATATCCGGGTGATATTCCCCAAGTGATATTCCCCAGTTTTGAAAATTTGCGTTTCACGTTCGCAGGTTCAGTTTTCGTCCCAAATAAATTGCTAAATTAAATAGAACTGATTGTTTTGATCAGAACTGAGACATATTTTTGAACACCAACAGAATTATTTTGATGTTTAACAGCTTGGCCGACCGAGATCTTCCACGGCAACAGAGCGGCCTTGTGAAAAAATATTTGAAGGATAATAACTACAATAGCCTCTATTTGGCTTCAAAAATATGCTCGGATATTTGTCCTTGGACATTATCTGTTCCTCGAAGCTCACAGTTTTCCTCGAGCTTCGCTCTCGGAAAACTGTTCGCTTCTCGGAACAGATAATGTCCGCGGACAAATATCCGAGCATATTTCCTCGCCAAATGGAGGCTATTGTTGACCTATTGTTTATTTATATTGGCGAAACCACGCGCCGTAATTTCCACACGCGTCCACGAGCATCTGTCTTCTGACAAGAGCTCGCATATTTTCAAGCACCTAAAGGATTCTGAGATATGTCGTAGTTCCTGCTCTGCGGAGTCTTTTACTATTTCTAGACTCCGCTGCCACTAAATTTCAAATAAAACTTAAAGAAGCCATGTACATCAAATGGGAGAAGCCAGTTCTTAATCAACAAGTACATCATGTTAATTTGTCCCTCTCTTTTTAACTTTCGTGCATGCATTTTCGTTATTTGCTAGTTTTCTTTATTACACCTTTTTATTGTTCTTGTTTTGTCACTGTCATTTTCTAGTTAGTTAAGTTATTCTAAGTCACACCTATTATTCACACTGTATATAAGTTCAACATATTCAAATTTAACGAACATTGTACAACCACTGGTCACCAAAGCTTATTATGAGAGTTTGTATGGAGCTGAAATTCGATCGAAAATAATTTTCACTTTTCCTTCGAAAAGTTGTAAATAATGTGAACTAAAGTGTTAAAACCTCACCTGTTGTCTTTTCCTGTGTTTTTCGGAGGCCGTTTTGGGCGATTTCGACCTACGGTTAGCCTGCGTGGCAGGCGTAGAAAGGGGGGGGGGGGGGGGGGGAGGAAGGGAGTTCGGGCGTGAGCGCAAAGCGCGAGGAGAGCGCGCGGAACGCGATCGGCGGGAAGGACAAGTCGGAAACGAATTTGAGCATTTCGCCAACCGTTTTTCGAGGTTCGGTTCGAAATGATCGGTAAAAATATATTTCTTTCCCAGCCGGCGCTTTCAAATCACACTAAATCTCAGGAAGGATGATGTACGTACCTTTCTGTGTGATTCAATCGTCAATAGACCGATCTCTCGAAGCACAGTTTTACGTTGAACACAGCTAAATTTTTTCAACGGCGGCCATTGCATGGGGACGAGGCTATGTTCCAAAGAGTGCGCCAAAGTATACACCACACCACCAGGGGTGACACGCGTAACCTCAGGAATTTTTTTTCAGGCCACTGAACGCTGCCTCCTCCACAGGCTTTTCGCGAGA
>MU826649.1:0-11657 GCA_029204205.1 Desmophyllum pertusum
CTTGGTAAGCTATTATATACATCTACTCCTTTATAACTAATACTAAATTTTCTGACATTAGTTTTGATCAGAGGCTTATGTAATTTTTTGTTTGATCTTGTGTTATAGTTATGTATATCTTCATTTGCTCTGAAAAGATTCTTAAGAGAAATAGGTATTTGATTATTTGAAAATTGATTCATTTAAAATGGCAATGGTGTAATAATTAACTTGATATATGTTCAGTATCTTTAACTCATCAAATAATGGTTTCGAGCTATGATTGTATTCTTTAAAAGTCATTATCCGTACAATTTTCTTTTGTAATTTATATATCTTGTCAAGGTGAGACCGATACGCATTGGCCCACACAACATTTCCATAAAATATATAGGGATAGATCAAAGCATAGTAAATTGATTTCAATAAATTTCTAGTTACAAAATGTCTTACTTTACATACCATTCCTGTTAACTTTGATATTTTGTTTGCAACTGAATTAATGTGTTCAGTCCACTTCAATTGTTCGTCAATTATTGTACCAAGGAATTTAGTGTGTTTTTACTTGCGTAATATTTTGATCTTTAATTTTAATTATTAATTCATTAGTTATTTTTTTCCTCGACGATTTAAAAAGCATGAAGTTAGTTTTTGCAAGATTAAGCGATAATTTTGTTTAATTGCAACCAAATGGTTATTTTTTCTAATTCTTCGTTCATTTTTTTTTTCTATTAGTGTATTCAGGTCTTTTATGAGACATTAACAAATTGGTATCATCTGCAAAAAGAATGAAAGACATTAGTTTTGAACTGTTACATATGTCATTTATGTAAATTAAAAATATTAGAGGACCCAATACAGAACCTTGAGGAACTCCACATCGTATTTCTTTTTTCTCTGATAGCTCATTATCATATCTAACACACTGATAACGCTTTGTTATATAATTTTTAAACCAGTTCAATGCTATCCCTCTAATACCATAAAATTCTAGCTTTTGAAGTAGTCAATTCATGAATCCACAGTGTCAAAAGCCTTAGAGAGATCCAGGAATACTCCAATTGCAAATTCTTTTGTTATCTAATGTAGTAGTTATTCTATTTATAAGGTCAATAAGTGCAAAATTTGTTGAATGATTTTTCCTGAATCCAAATTGGTGTTCAGTGAGTATACCTGTTTTTGTTGAAATAACTTATCAATCTCTTGTACATAATTTTTTCTAATACTTTGGAAAAACAAGGCAGCAGAGAGATAGGTCTGTAGTTAGTGAATTCTCGATTTGTCTCCTGCTTTGTACACAGGTACTATAATTGAAGTTTTAAAGTCTTCTGGTATCTTTCCAGTAATGAAAGTGAGATTTATAATATGTGATAGTGGAAACACTTATTTCTGTCGCTAACTGTTTTTTACTACCGTGGCATGATGTTGTCATGTCCACAGCTTTTTGATGGGTCAAGATTTTCTAATTCTTTCTTAATTTCCATTTCACACACAGGTGTCAATAGCATTGAATCTATATAATTTCCTTTCAAGTATTCTTTAAATGTTAAATTGGTATTAACTGTTATCTTCTTAGCGAGGTTAGGTCCAACATTAACAAAATAATCATTGAACATGTTAACAATTTCCTTCCTATCTGTAACTGGTTCTTTATCTTGCATAAATTCTGTGACATTTACTGCCTTTTTCTTCTTTCTGTTAAGTATATCATTTATTAGTTGCCATGTCTGCTTTATGTTTGCCTCTAATAGTATCAAACTGTTTTTCATAATACGTCTTTTTCAAAATATTTTTTAGCTTATTCAATCGATTACGATAATATTTTATACTTTGTCTTCAATTCTTCGTTTCCGTTGCTTAATAACTTTTTGGTATAACTTGTTTTTAATTTTAGAGGATTTGATGAATCCCTTTGTAATCCAAGGTTTGTTACTAGTTTGTTTTAAATTCTTTGTTTGAATAATGTTTTTCAGGAATACATGTATTATATAACCTCAAAAATTTTTGCTGGAAATAAGAGTAAGCATAATCAACATCGTTAATATTCTTGAGGTACTCCCAATCAACATTTTTAATTTCATTGCGTAATTTTTCTATATTTGTCTTTGTTATTACCCGCCTCTTGCAGGATGTTTTTTGATTTTGGTATATTATTTATTGTATGTATTATTTGAAAAACAGGCAAGTGATCTGAGAGGTCATTGATCAATATACCACTTAAGCAGTCTAAGTATATGTTATTAATAAATTATGTTATCGATTAACGTCGCTGATTTAGTTGTTATTCTGGTTGGCCTGTTTATGACAGGATAAAACTGTGAGCTATACATTTGATGAAGAAATCTGTTTACATACTCACTGCTTCCATATTTTAAAAAGATCAATATTGAAATCTCCCATTAGTATACAGGTCTTCTTTTCTTTATCTACTTTTTGTAGGACGGATTTTAATTGTGTTTCAAAATCATCAAAATTGCTGTTAGGTGGCCTATAAATGGTCCCTATGATTATTTTATCATCTCTAATGCTTGTCTCTATAAAAATACTCTCTAATACATCATTTTTTAGAAAATTCAAGTCATTTCGAACACGATAGTTCAGAGATGAAGATATAAACAGCCCTACCCCCCCACCAGTCTTTGTTTTCCTGTTGTTATTAACAAATGAGTAACCTGGTAGATGGATTAATGATTCGCTGATATTATCAGGGCACGTTTCACTGATACCTATCACTGAAAACTTATGTTTAATTTCCTCGAGGTACTGTTGCAAATCATCCAATTTGTTTCATCAAACTCCGTGCATTTAAATGAAGCAGAGAAAAGTGTGATTTTTCCTGAAAACAATTAGATATTTTCGCTTTTGAACTTATCCTCAAGGTAGTAGTCACATTTCGCAATAGTTTTGACTGTGATTGAAACGCCTCGTATGTACAGTGGAACCCGGATAAGACGGACACGAACAATTGTCCGTATTAAGCAACGTCTAATGACTGCAGTAAAAGACCAAGGAAGTGAAACTTTTGTGTTACGCCTGCCACGCAGCACAGTGAGCAAGACAGTTGTCAAACATGTCATGACAATATACAGTGCACAGATAAGCGAGGTTAACTTTGTATGAGAGCGGAAAAGTGACCGTTGTAATGTAAGATAAAATATATGAGCTTTTCGTCGGGACAAACAAAACTGTCCGTAATAAATGCGAAAGGGGAGGGGATAGCCTGCGTGCAGATGTCTCCTTTTCCTTGCGCGTACTAACTTTCGAGTGCCTCCCGAGTTTGTAGGGGGTACCGCCGGGAAATTTTTGATACAGTCGAACCTCTACTAACGGCCACCTCTCCACAACGGCCACTTTCTTTTGTCCCGGCGGACAGTCCATACATTCACTCTTGTTTTTAACCTCTCTACAACGGCCACCTCTCCACAACGGCAACGGCCATTAAAACCCTATCTTTTTTGGCGTACAGTAATAAAAGGTCACGCAACTTCATCTGTACCACGCATCGTCCGGGCAATACAGTATCTTATATTGCGGCACGTGTTTAAGCCACTGATGGAAGAATCACACAATACTAGAAAGTACAAGGCCCCCATTTTTTTCTATTTTCCATTTTTTTTACGCTTTTTTACAGTAAACTGTATTTTTATTTCAGTCGTAAATCGAGTACAGCTGATAAGGCTCTGTGTTTAAATTGCATTGCGAAATTGAAAAAAAAAATGCCTTGTGGCACAGCCAAGTCACATTAAAATAGAACCTCGCAGCCACTCACTCAGCAAACAACCCTTGACAACTTAATTTCACGAAAGAGAAAGTAAACGATGTACAAACTGATGTACTCACTGTACCTTACTAGCTTTGTTTTGTTAACATTCCTGTTCTGAACATCATTTTGGTTTCTGTTTTATTGAATACATTTTGATTGTGTTACGTATTCATATGCTATAATAAGCATTTTTAAATTAAAATGTTGTCCCCCCCAAAAAAAACAAATGTGTCATATTACACCCCTACCTCCCCATAACGGCCACCTCTCTACAACGGCCACTTACCTCTGTCCCCAAGGTGGCCGTTGTGGAGAGGTTCGACTGTATTTCGCATTTCGTGCGTTTTGATATGAAACCAGGCAGCAAAAGCAAACGTATAAACATAAAAAATTTCTTGCACTTTTTAAATTCAAAATGGATTAATGACAAACAATTGCAAGAAACTTTATGTGACATGTAATTTACAATTTTACGGACAAATGTATCTATCGATTGACAGGATTTTGCTGCGGCCTTTCTATTTCGCTCTTCTGTGACCTCTGGCTCTGTTCGGTCCATTTTATCCAATATTGACACACATGCTGAGCCCTTTTGCAGTTCATTTTATTGGGGTACCCAGTCCTTCTCTCATTTTGATAAGAGCCTGGGGATTAAAATTCCGTATGAAGGGTTTTAGGTCGAATTTATCGTTAACGTTAAATTCAGCTTATAGAATCTCAAGATCTGGTCCAAAATTTAATATGTCACCCAGCAAATCTACAAATGGCGGACCTTCGATGTTATCTTCGTTGATTCAGGCTTTCATTTCCAGACTACACCAGTTAGCGAATTAGAGCTTTTCATTCACTTTATTTTCAGCCATCGGTCCACGGACGCACCTGTCGCATCCCTCGCCCTACGGGCCTGATTATTTTAGTGTGGTTAGCCAAAGCAAGAGATGTTGCCTTAGGGCTAGGGTTATCAAATGCAATACACCAAAGAAAAAAATAACAAAACCAACAAAGGTTGCTGCACTATCCTCAACGGCGACAACTCGGAGAACGAAGTCTTGACCTATATTATCAATTGAGAGGTCTGGTTAGAGTTAACGAAAGCCATTGGCGTGGAAATGTTTATATCTAGTATGTCTAGTATACATGTTATAAAGGGATGATGTGGATTCCATGACTGCTGGGTAGAGAAAAATATAACTTACTGATTGAAATCGTGAGAGTCCCTAACCCATTTCGTTTAATCGGCTCATGGGCTACATGTATGCGCATTCTCTGAGTAAAAAATGCAGTAGCCATGAGCACGCCTCGCGGGCCTATTTTTTACAGAAGCTGGTGATATAATTTTCTTTTTGATCTAGTTCGCATCGGATGCAATTACCATTAGACGCGATTACAACTGAACAAATATCAAGAGTTAAGTTTCGACAATAGATAATAGATGGCAACTTTTTATCGCCATAGATATATTAAACGGATAATTATATACTCGCCTTGAGCTACGTACGGCAAACGGAAGTCGAGTGTTTCTCTTCTTTGGCGCGCGTTATCGATTTTTTTGTCCGTAACGTCCAAGTTGTAAATGCTAAAACCAGGGCTTTCCAACTGATTGGTGGGGGGTGAAAGCGCGCCAAAACCAAGAACATTCCCCTTCCGGTTGCCGTCCGTGGCTCTCTAATGTACAACTCGATTTCGTGGAATAATTGTTAAATATTGTTCCACGCCAAACTGGTAAACCGCGCGCTGAGTTGGCAGACACTGACACTGGGACAGTCTTTGCTTTTGAATGATCAGCATCTGAATTCTTCTTAAAATATTAGTATAAAGTGATGAGAAAAAAGGAACTGATCACTGATTGGAAGTTGTCTACATATAATCAAATTCTTCCAACCAGTTTTATAAGAAATGTATGGAGACCATTAAGGAGAATTTGTTTGTTGGCTACTAGTGTCATTATGGGAAGTCAAATGCGCGCGCGCGCGGTTTCTAATTTTGTCCAAGTTTATGACGTGCATTGACGCCATCACAGCGCATTGAGATAAAGGAAAGATCACACGCACATTTTTTTAAGAAGTATATCGCGGGTTTTCTTTGACACTCCCCTTTTTGGTGTAATCATGACGTTTGTCTGGAAAGAACGACTAACAGTCGATTTGGCGTAAGAATAGTAAGAAAGACCAAGTAAAGAAACTGCAGTCTGTAAACGAGGAAGAATTTTACGGCGTCGTGAGCTCGCATGCTGAGGTGAGTGGACAAGTAGATCAAGGCGAAACATCCGCACTGCGTGGAACGAAAAAACGACTGAGGAAGATGTTTAACAGAAACAAAATCGCGCCAGCACCACAAGAACAGGGCTGGAAAATAACAGGAGAAAAGACAACCACCCGCCGCAAACTACTACCGCGAGAAGGACAGCAACACTTTCCTCAACGATGCCCGTAGAAGAAGATCTGGAAGATGGTACATTGTCATCTTACGGCACGACTCCACTCAGAATGGACAGTTATAACGTCGTCTGCAGTTCAACAGGATCATCATCTGACCCGTCAGTTTATGATGAAGAGGACATGTCTGTTCCAAGTAATGTGTACGTTTGCCAATCGAGTCACACTGAACTTGACTGACCATGCTTGGGAAGACACCGGCAAACACACCGAGAAAAAATCAGCATTGGCTAACTTCCTAGCGAAATTCAAGCGTGGGCACAAAGGCCACAAAGGTTCACAAATACCGGATTTAAAAGACTTATCGAGTTGCATTTTATTTTTATTTTTATTTCAGGGTCGTAACAATATATTTTTATCATCAATTTTTAAGACTATTCACATCCCATCCCATCCCATCCCATCCCATCCCATCCCATCCCATCCCATCCCATCCCATCCCATCCCATCCCATCCCATCCCATCCCATCCCATCCCATCCCATCCCATCCCATCCCATCCCATTCCATCCCATCCCATCCCATCCCATCCCATTTTAAAATTTTTCTTTCTCGTTTTCTCCCTGTTTCCCAGAAAATCAAAGCCGGGGAGGGGGCGGAAACAGGGTTTCAAAGGGGTGGGGACAAGGGTCAAAGGGGTGGGAACAGGGATGAAAGGGGTGGAAACAGGGATCTTTGATCCCTGTTCTCACACCTTTGATCCCCTGTTCCTATGCCTTTGTTCCTTATTCCCACTCCTTTGAACCCTGTTTCCAACATTTTGATCCCCTGTTCCCATCTCCTTTGATCCCTTTTCCCACCCATTTGATTCCTGTTCTCACCACTTTGTTCCCTGTTCCCACTCCTTTGATCCCTGTTCCCACCCTTTTGATCCCTGTTCCCACCCTTTAATCCCTGTTCCCACCCATTTTGATTCCTGTTCCAACCACTTTGTTCCCTGTTACCGCCCATTTGATTCCCTGTTCCCACCCATTTTGATTCCTGTTTCCACCACGTTGTTCCCTGTTCCCACCACGTTTTTCCCTCTCTTTTGATCCCTGATCCCACATACCTCGTTACGACCCTGTTATGTATTGTACTGGACACCAAATGCACAAAAAGGAACTATAATAGTATTTATTTTATTGTTAGTAAATGATGCTGGGAGTTATAAACACTGTTATTTTTCTGGATTTATATAATTACTTGTGTTTGACAAAGCTCATACTTTCTGTTGTTTCGATTATAATTGAATTTTTTTTGTAAAATTAATAAAAGTTTATAATGTTGTTTAGAGCAAAATGTTCGCCTTTCTTTGGTGGTCTTAAGGTTGTGAAAAAAATTGGTGATCATTCGATCGTCAAAATTCGATGGTCTTTAATTCTTCGCGTCACGTCGGCACGTAACGTCGAACTTGCACTTTTATGTCCAACCGTGAAAATTTTAATTTGCGTGTAAAACATCGCATAATTCTGCATGTTTTGTGGCCTCAAAATTTGAAAATCCATTTCCTGTCTGTCCAATCTCTAACCCAAACCCTCGGAGACCCAGGGGCAGTTAGTGGAGGCGAGCGAAAAAAATCGGCAAAGAAAAATAGGAGCGAACTAACTGCCCCTGGGTCTTCGAGGATGACACAAACATGACGATCTGTTTCCTCTATAGCAAGGTACGTTCCTGACACTGTAGATGTCGAACCTACTTTTGTTGCTTTCTTTTAGCACTCGCAAACATATAGTCTCGTGCCATTTTCTAAGATTTCCCTGAAATGCTGAAGTCAAGGAACCGTGAACTTAAAACTACCCACAATACCTTTCGGGATTGTCGCGTGCGCTTTTTTCCGACAGCCTTTCTCAAAACAGCTGTATATGATCCGGCGCGCCATCGTCGCCTTTTTTTGCGAAACCGCTGTAAAAATTACAACTTGCTTGCCGTGTCATCAATGTTGTGCAAATATGTTACCGCGTAGGCCATGTCGAATGAAATATAGCTCTTGCTTTCGAGGTGCATCGTTTTTCCGATCATGGCGGGACAGAGTTTCACGTTCTTTGACAGTCTATTTGACTCTTTGGTCGAGAAAAAAGGATGCTCCAAGGCCTGACTCTCTCTGGGTCGTCGTAAACGTTAGGAGTTTAATTCGTGGTTTTGTACTGTGCTCTTGCCACTGTGCCCTCCCTGAGTCTTTACCGGTATTTGGTACCACCGTTAAGCCCTTCCACACGAGGCAAGTTTTCCTTGACAAGTTTTCACTTGACAATTTTTCCTTGCTCGTGTGGAAAGGGAAATTTGGCAATTTTTCCTTGACAAATGTCCTTGTTCCCTTTCCACACGAGCAAGGAAAAATTGTCAAAGTGAAACCTTGTCAAGGAAAACTTGCTCGTGTGGAAGGAGCTTTAGTGTTATCCCAGTACCTTTCAGATGTGTTCAGCCGGGGGGGGGGGGGGGGGGGGGGTAGGGGAAGGGCTCTTTGCATCAGCACTAGCGGTGTACGTTTCTTAAGTTACTATAGTGACCTCGGGACGCTCGGCTCACTTTGCTTCCCTGTTTTTACCACCCTTTACCGCAATGACTTGATTTTCGTACGTGTAGTTCCCCTCGTGCGTGATGCCCACCGCTGACCAGTGTGCTAGCTTGTGTGCTGGACTTGTGGCTCAGGTTTGTGTGGGGTTTTGGAAACACACATACAGTGCATAGTACAGATTATAAAGCAGTTTAGGCCTCATTTCACCGTGCAGCGTATACCAGGCTATAAAGTAATTTTCTGTACGAATTACATAAGCAACCTGAATGGTGAACGGAAACAACCGGCATAAGCGCACACATGTACGCACTGCGGACCTATTTGGGGACATGGATATGTACAAAACAGGTACAGACAAATCGTCAAAAGTGTTAAGAAATACCGTTTCTTTTAATTATTTTATTTTACTGGCTGCAAGGATGTTATCTAGGTATTTAATTTTTTTAGAGTCTCGGCAGTTAGTCAACTTACTTTTAGACCCACTAATTCCACCCTATCCCACCCCACCCCAAGAGTTCAAGTTTGGAAGATTTTAAAAAATTGATGTGGAATACATGAAGTAGTTTATCACCCTAAGCGCGCCAAGTGAAGACTCGAGATGCCACCGAAAAAGAATAAAGAATCACAGGTACAATATGTTCGTGTACTGTATTAAAACGTTACACAATAGCAATTATAAGCTTGTAAAACGTTCAAGCTACAATCCGATTTTGGTGATTGAGCTTTAGATCTAGAGAATACTGCGAAATAGCTTGAATGTAAGTGTATATATACCCGCATTTGCTCATGTGTTGTGTATAAGTGATGTGTGATCGCCAATAGCTTTGCCTTTGTAAGGTTGGTACAGGTTCCCTTGCCATGTTTCTTCCGAAGGAAAACGTACTAGATTTTGCTTTGGAAGCAATCACTGAGCTGAGTTCAAAAACGTTTTCGACACATAAATAAAGTTATTCATTCATTCATTCGTAAAATGTTGAGCTGAAAATTGACGCGCCAAAGTGCTTGCTTGGTAACCACTCTTGTCTTTTCTCTTGTCTTTATCTCAAGTTTTCTCTTTGCAAATTTGTAGTAAAAATCACAACATTGCCATTATTTCTTTGGAATCTAATTTTACAGAAATATTGGTAGCACTGCACCCCAAATTATTGGGCTAATTCAGTGAGTGTCATTAACAATGCGGGTGGGGGAAGTGCATGTGTACCAGCTGCGGACAATTGACATTTTCATTTTTTTTGGTCAATAATCTCCACTCAAGAACTGTTTGAACACTGTTTGTCAAATGTGAGAATGCAGACTTCACATGGTCCGAAATACAGTGTTTTGTATGAGGAATAAAAACAGGAATCCAAATTATGTCAAATAATAATTAATTATTAATGGGAAAATTATTGGAATTCTATAATATTTAGATATTCTAATTTAAGTTAAATTGCTGTTAAATAGTTAATTAATATATATAGTCTATTATACATTGTGACAGAATAGCCCTACATAAGGGAGTCTCAATAAAGTGTATGTATGTATGTATATTGTAAATTGAAGAAGAAAAATCCTGTCCGTATCTATTGAATTTTTTCCCCACAATTACGGGCAAAACCGGTAATAAAAATACAGGGCTTTGAAGGCAGGCGCAGATCCTGGAAAAAACTTGACCGGTTTACTAGAGTCTGAGCGCCGAATATATGGCAGTCCGGAGGTAAACGTTTTTTAGATTTTCACTCTGTAAAATTATATTTCCCTCGATTTTGAGTCATTTGGAAAATTTGACAGATTTCCGTAAATGGTGTAAGCCGGTCTGGATCCACACCTGGAAGGTCACATACAAAAAATATAAAAAAACATGTAAAAGTTACATAGGTTGGTTATGCGCTCGGCCCTTCAATTAATTTCTCTTTACAGTCCAGTATTGTCTCATTTATAAATCTACATTCTGATCCAGCTGATAATTATTTTACAGGGGACTAAGGGAAAAGGGAAACGTCCAGCAGCCAAAGCAAGCAAAGCTGATGACAATGAACCAAAATCTAAAAAGGTAAAGAAAGAGAGCAGTGATCTGAAGGAGTCAAATGACGCAGTGATGGTGAAGGAGAAATAGACTTTGCATGTACAACTACAGATAAGTAAGCATGATCATCAGTATTTTTAAATTTATAAACTCTCCAAGAGAATCGCTTATAGGTCCAAAGCATGCAGGAAACCTCAAATGCCAGCCACGACACTCAACACACTAGAAAACAATGCCACATTAATGGTGTGAAGTGTCTGTCTTTGGAGAAAACAGATAAACATAAAGGACTGAAGTACAGGGGGACCAGTACTCCAAGCTTTTAGGATGATGTGTTCGCTAAAAAAAGACAGGTTTCTGATAATAACTGTTACAATAGTGAATATTAATTACACTGAAGATGTCATGAAAGCTAATAATAGTTACATAATAAATAATAATAATAAATAAATGTAAATAAATAATGTTTTTTTGAATGTTTTTTTTTTTAAGTAATAATATTATTATTACATTCTTTTGTACCAATAATATCAAACAGTTGAACCTCCGCTAACGAATACCTCCCATAGGCGTACACCTGTTGTAAGCGTTATACTTGGTCATGTTCCCAGCTACAAACAACTACATTTTTACCTCCCATAAGTGCGGACACCTCTCTTAAGCGGACACTTTTTCTGGTCCTGAGGGTGTCCGCTTATGGGAAGTTTGACTGTATTATATTAAATATACCTTATTATAGGAAATTAACGCTCCATGAAATTAACGCGAATTTTAAAAAAAGACTAATTTAAGTCGCGTTAATTTCCGCGACCTTAATTTCCGCCGACATTAATTAAGTGGAGCGTTAATTTCCGCGACCTTAATTTCCATTATTATAACCCCAAGTTCTGCATCCTGTACAGAGATATTTGACACCCAGGAAACGATAGCTTTCTCAGCTCTGCACACTGTGTTTCAATATTTTACAATGTAAAAGCCT
>MU826650.1:0-11610 GCA_029204205.1 Desmophyllum pertusum
GCCAGTTAGACTCTGGGGAATGGAATAAATCTCGAATTTTTTTGATTGGCTGTCTCGTGTAAAACAAACCAATGGCCGTTATACCAGATTTCTGGTATTCAAAAAATTACCCTATTCCCCCAGAGTCTAACCTGGCGACGACCCGCTGACCGATGGAAGACGCTCTTGACTCTGGGTACGAGATTGGGATAATGGCGTGGGAAGAGTCCGTTCATTAAAATGTAAGTTACCACATATATTTAGACATTATTTTTAGTTATATGGAAGCATTGTTATAGTACAAGAAAAAAATTCCTGCGGGCCTCGGTCCCGTCTCGGCGTCCGCCGGTGCTACTCCCGGCAACATTTTCTACACCGGCCCAACCCAACATTTTGCTGACCTACACTAGCCATAGGAACGACACGGCCAGTAATGCCAACCACGCTGGCATAAACACGCCAAAAAATCACAAAGTTTTAACCCACGCCCGCGCGGCAACCATTTAAACACACGGGCTCTAAATTTTGTAACAGCAAAAAAAAGTCATAAGGCTTTACCTAAATTCTGCTACATGCTTGAAAAGCGTGAAGTGAGAGTAGCTTGTGAATCGCAAACCAGGGCCCGATGCGAGGGGCGGTAGTGCTCTGGATTATTCACAAAAGGTGGAGTCACGACTCAGTCCAGCTGTTCTACACAGGTGTGTAGAAAGCACGACATGATATATGTTGACGGCCGGGACTGCTGGAACGGGAAGGGTAAGTGGAAGGTCCATGAAAAAAAAGGTTTGTCCGAATGACACTGACATGGTGGCGAAGAGCCCCCCCCGAAATCAGGAGCCCAACAACAACACACCCACCAACAGAACACGTCTTCCTTCTCTTCTGGATCGGATTTCGAGCGAAAAACTCCCTAACCAAGGGAAAACACATTTCATAAGCCTTTTATACTCTTGCATACTAATTAGAGGTGTGAACTCCTTGCCTGGCACACTTTTTTATTCTTAATCAGTTCCCGTGGAACAATCGGGCAGTTTGAATAGAGAGGTGTCCGTAATTAGGAGAGGTTTCGACTGTACCAATACTGACTAGACTAAATTTAAACTTGTGGTGTGAACAGGTTTTCAATCTTTTGGGCGAATTTGTGTCGGTTTTCGGATATTCCCGTAGTGTTTAGTGCTCGTTCAGTGGCATTTGTTGTACATTTTACAGGCATTTCCCATTAAATATTTCGTTCCAAACTTCGTGCATTATTTAGTAGACTTAGCTATTGTTGGATTTAGTAGTGCGAGGTTTTTTATTTAACGATTTTAGCCATCTTTTTCAAATGTCATGTCTTGACGAAACAAACCGCCCTGAACAAAATTGTTACCATAACCATATTTGGTCACAAAGGGTGTTATGAGCTACCATATTTGGCAGAATTTCGGTGTTATATAAACAATAGCATCCATTTGGCGAGGAAATATGCTCGGATATTTGTCCCGCGGACATTATCTGTTCCGAGAAGCGAACAGTTTTCCGAGAAACGAATTTGTAGTTATTATCCTTCAAATATTTTTTCACAAGGCCGCTCTGTTTGCCGTAAGTGGAAGATCTCGGCCAAGCTGTTTTAAACATAAAAATAATTATGTTGGCGTTCAAAAATATTGCTAGTCTGTTTCCAAACAACATTTCAGGTTTTCTATTCAAATTTAAAAAACCAAAAGTCATTTTTGAGGGACCGAAAAAACTTTGAAACGTGCGAAAAAGTAAAAAAAAAAACCGCAAAATTTTGTAAAAAAAAAAACTGGGCCAAATATCCACCGGTTATTAAAAACTGAAAAAAAAAAAACCATTGGATAATGCATTCTAGGGAGTGTTTAGAATTGGCTTAGAGGTCCATGTGGATTATTGAAAGAAGGGCCATTATACCCCATGAAAAACGCAATCGGGCGGAGGGGAAAGGAGGAAGGCTGAAAATTTTTTTTTCCTCTCTCCCAAAGGAAAAACCAATGGGGCCGCCGTGGAGAAAAATTGTTTCACCGGGCAGAAAAATTGGACTGGAAAGGACGAAGTAAAAAAAAAAAAACAAAAAAAAAAAAAAACTGCTTAGAGGGGAAAAAATAGCCAAGCCCAAAAAAAGGGTTTTGGGAAATGAAAAAATTATTTAAATAAGGAAATTGCTTGTAAAAATTGTTTTTCACAAAAAAAACAAAAATACAAACTGGAAAAACGAGCACATATTATATAAAAGGGGAAAGGGCGCCTGAAACAATTTTACGGGAAAAAAGGTCTGGAAAAAAAAACCAATCAAAAGGAAAATTCTTCACAAATTCGTTCGAAAAAAAATGAATGAATTTTTTACCACTACAAATTTAAGCTTAAAAACCTATTTTTCAGTATTTGGAGGGGGGACGTTGGGGCTTGCGTGTTGCGGGTGTTTGCTCCAGTTTTTTATGCGGTATTTTCGGTTTGATAAAAAAAAAATAAAATCCCACAAATGCGGTATGCGGGTGATCTCCAAAAAAATTCCCTGCGGTGTGCGTTGTTTGTGTTTTTAAACCTCCGGGGTACGGTGAAACGAAATTATTTGCGGTGTTACGGTTTCTTGTTGGACCCTTGTACAATAATCGTCGACCCTTGTCGTCCAGAACTAAATTTATAGCTTCTATATCTTCGTTAACCCGTGTTTATTTATTAAAAAGCACGTACCTTTGTTAAACCTGTTAATTTGTAGCACAGTATAGTCAAATACTACTGTCCAGTTAATATTTTATGCTTCAGCAGCCAGTCGCAAGCCGTCTTCATTTATAAGTAACTGCTTAAAGGTCAAATGCCAACAAAATTTTAGAAAGATTAGTTTTAAGTCGAAATAATAGGGAATATATTAATAATCATATTCTTAAGTTTGAAACGATTTGGACAAACGTCGTCGAGATATTCGACTTTCAAAACCGCCTTTTTTTTCGCTTCCACAAACGGAAGCGTTCGAGCAAACTTCGGAAAATTATCGGAAATGGGAAGCTCACCACATATGACGTCACATACACGCGCGAGTCCGCGAGAAGAGCGAGAATTACAAAATTCTGCAGTTTCAAAAACATCACAAGTATGGTGGTTTGTGCTGCTTTTAACTGTAGTAACTGTTCAAAATCAGGCGTAACCTTTTTTACATTCCCTAAAGACGAGTAGAGATGCAAGGAATGGGTGAGATTAATGAAAAGGAAAGATTTCACGCCAACTGCAGCATCTCGTCTTTGCTCCGTGCATTTCTCCCCTGAAAGCTTCGAGCAGAATCTTGAGTTAGGGCACACCTGGGATCTCAGTTCAAGCCACGAAGGACTTCGACTGAAAGCTGATGCTTTACCGACCATTTTCAACTATGGAATAACGCGAAGTATTGACCAAGAATGTCCTTCACAAAGCAACGACGAACACGGAACGCGGTCGTTCACGACGTTCAGCCTTTGCGTCGCAAACTTTCTTGTATCAGGTTTGATTTGACAGATCCACAAACTACTTTTCTAATCTGAGCCTACAATAAAAAGGCCGACAAATAACGTTTTTATTTGTTTCCTACGTGCATGGTTTCTGTGATGCTAGAAATCTTGAGAATCTTTTTTATTAACGCAAGGTCGCTATAAACACTACCGAAGAAATAAAACTTAAGTTAATGAATCCAAATAACAAGAAACTCGGACGATTAATTTCTTATACCGAAATATGTAATTACAGAAAGGGACGTAGCTGCGAAGAACAGACGATGTTGCCTCGAACAGAATTTCACCACTAAAAGCAGCTGAAATGAGAAGCTATTTCAAATTAACACAAAAACCATTCAAAGTCGCAACCGGCAAGTTTTAGGACAATCTTCATTCTTCAATACTCTTGAAAGCATTTTTCGAGTAAAACTGTTTCCTCAGTTTTCTACAATTTCATTTCCCGTGTTAATCTAATTTTTGCATTCGGTCGGGTGGCAATTTACAATTTTCATTTTATGCGAAGCCTCGCAAACAAACTCAATTCAAGCTTGCATTCAATTTCAACGTAGGCGCAACTATAAATTTATACTTGTCGAGAAAATTATTTTATGCCGGGACTACCGGTATCACTAGCTTCTTTCCTGAATGAAACTTAACGGAAGGTTTGTTTAGTAAAAAGGAGAAACGAAAAGCAAATGATTAAAACTAAGGAATTGAGTCTAAACACGGAAATTGTAATTTAAAAACGGTAAGCTAGCTAGCGCGGGCGGTGAAACTCAGGATTTCCAAAACAACAACAAACTCAAATTCTGTCGGTTAAAATCCAATGAGCACTCGCCTTTTTGAAGAAATGCAAAGTTCTTTAATTCCACTGCGTAGTTCTCCATTCACGTGTCAATGATAAGAGAGCAATAAAATGTGAGAAATTCAGTAAAAAGCTTCTTCGCATCGACCTTCACACATTGCTGAAAACACGCGCGAAAACACGCGCGTGAAAACAAGCTCACCACATATGACATCACAAAAACAGCAAATTCGTTTCCATTCCAAGCGCGGTCATTCCTGGTTCGTTTTCGTTAAGCCGTCGGAAATTCTCGGAAATTATCGAATTTCGTGCCTTATAAGCGCCACAAATCGCCCCAAACCAGCTTTTGAGGGTTGAGTATGATTGATGCTAGTATAAAGAACGGTTTTCGCGACAAAAGAAAAAAATGCCAAATTTCGTTGCATTTGACCTTTAATATATTGCGGTGTCGGTGTTTCGTCAACTTTTCGTGCGGTGATGCGGTGTTTTTCGATTTTTTTTGCGGTGTTGCGGTATTCAGAGCCCCCAATGTCCCCCTCAGTATTGTTACCTTGTATTTCGAAGAGGCTTGTTAATTCTAGCTGGACAAAGCTTTTAAAATCAGCACAATAAAAATATCCATCAGAGACGAAGCATTGAAAACAATATCACAGTTCGTCAAGCGTTGGTGATGGTACAATCGAAGCCGGATCATTTCACAGTGGAATTACCTTGGAAGGTCACTCTTTTTCTCTCCATCCATGTAGATATTGACTCTTTCCTTTGCTCTCTACTTCAGTGAACTTGATTTCAACTGACTCAGTTTCGCTCGTCTCAACACAATTCTGCAGACGTGCACGATTTGCTCGCCGTATAAACAACCCGTTCAGCTGTTCATCAGTTCAACTTGTAAAATGAAAAATGTTCAGCTCCACATTTGCACAACTTTCCAAAATATACGAAACTTTAGAAGAAGCAGCGAATATTAATCCGAAGAAAATTCAGTCTTGCAGCTCATTTTCATTCAGCTTGTTTACCGAACAGACCGAAGACAGCGCCGGTCGCCAGACGTTTTGCGCCGTTTTCATACAAATCATGCTTCATTTAATCGCACTGAAAAATCACTCCGTCGATTTATAGTCTTCTTTAAAAAGTAATATCGAAGGTTTTCCCTAAAGTTACTAAAGTTTTTAATGAAACAATTATTCCATTCGCCTTTGTTGGATACGAGATGATTATAAGCCAACTCGCGCTACGCGCTCGTGGCTATCTATCACCTCGTATCCAACGCGGGCTCATGGAATAATTGTTAAATATTTCCCAGTTTTGGCTGCGTCACGTGACGTGTTTAGACCAATCGCGCGCGAGAAAAATATTTGATGGGTTATAAGAGCTGATAAACCTCTAGGCATTTACTATAATTAAGCTAATTACTCAAATACTATTACGAACTACTATTAAAATAATTTATCCAAAAAATGTAACCTAATTTTTATAAATGCAAAATAAAAATTGTTGTTGTTGTTGTTGTTGAGTAAGGAACCAATCAGAAGGCTAGAAAATGCAATAACAGTGATAGAGTAATAAAAACAAATAATAGCAGGAGTTGAACGTGGTATTTGGCAATAATACCGGCTCGTAATATTTTAAAATTGTCCAAAAATGTCGATACATATGTATTTCAGACAATAATGTTTTGAAATATTACTCGCAGTATTATTTACCAAATACCACTTCAACTCACGCTATTACATGTACCTATACAGATTTCAAAAATTACTTTAATAATTATGAATTGTACTCCACTCAGTCCAATTAGTATTACTAACATCTACATGTAGGTTTAGAATTTACAAATAATCAAAGTCAGTCAACTGTTTCTTATTTAGCGTGACGTAATGTATTCTTTTGTCAAAACCAAAACTAAAATGAAATATTTGGCCAAAAACCTAAAAATAACGGTAAGATACAGTAAATAGTGAAGTGTTTCACAGGTGATTCATTATTTGTACAATGCTATAATTGAGTTTTATCTTTACCTCAAGGAATATACTATGTTCCACAACATGTTTCACAAGATGAAATATTTCATTCTAAAATCATTTTACAATTCAGTGTCTGTGTCTTACAGGATGTCTTTACAACAACCAAAACATCATCTCAAACTTTCACAGCCAAGCTATTTACTGAGGAAATACATCTACAGTTGAAACCCCGATTAAAGCGGGTCACCTTTTAAGCGGCCACCCCGGTTAAGCGGTCCAGTTATCAAAGTCCCGAAAATATTGTCACAGTATAATACTGTAAATAAAACCCTTATTAAGGACCGGTGCCTCTTAATACCAAATATCTTTTGCGCGGTTTATGACTATGCGGAGAAAAGCAGATCTTAGCAAGGGCTTATTGGATTACAAAAAGAAAATTGGGGGTAACCACGCACATTTTTCAGAGATAATCAAGCTTCAATGTGGGGGAAAAAAATGCTGAAATAGCATTTTCTCGGGAAAATAAAGAAAAAAAATAGGGTGTGTCGCAGATTTCCTTTGAATTGCCTTGACATACACGAAAGCAAACAATGCATATAACAAGTAGATTTGGTTGGCTTGAAAAGTAGCAAACAAATTAGGGATGCCGGTTTAGTGACGATTGGCTGGACAAAGAAAAAAAGAAAACAAATGACAGAGCATTTTGATATTTTGAGGTTACTCACTCATGGCCGGGTCTTCTCTTCGAGGGGGGGCCAGTGCAAATTATGAGTTTGTTTGATGGCAAATAATTACAAATGTATGGAGATCTCATTGAATTGATTTATGTCACCTCTGATGACTCAATTAAATCCAGAAACCTTCTCCAAAACCGAAGGTTATTTGACGTAATAAATTGTGTAAATTCATTGCTGTGAGTACCTGATAGACCCTAATAGAATGATTAGACCCCATTTGCTGTGGTTGGTATGGGTGTGTGTGTCTTTTTAAGCCACCAAATAATTTATATTCTCTCTCTTTATATATATTACTTTTATTTAATATCATTATAAACAGTGAAAAGAGTAAACATCTTGTGGGCTTGCATTGGGTGATGGAGGACACAAAATACTTGGCATGGTTTTTCACTGGAATCATTCCGTTTCTAGAGTGAAAAATAATAATATTTTTTCAAATGTAATTGCATTGATAACCTGGTGGTATGCAAATTTATCTGCATTATAAAAGTATTAAAATAAATATTTTAATTTTCCTGGGAAATATATTAAAATCAGCTTCAATCCATTTTATACCAACTGAATGAAAAACAAAACAATTGAAGAAGAAAAGTGATCACTGAAATCGCCCGATATTGCCTCTGTCCGGTTTAAATATTGCGTGACATAACGCCAAAAACGCGACGAATTAATGCTGTTGGTTCAGGTGTTGAGCGTGTTTGTTGTTTGTTTGCTTTGTTTTTGTTTCTATATTTTAAGGCTGCTTTAAAAGTTTCCTTCATTGTTAATTTTGTTTCAATATAGCATTTTTTCATACTATCCCGTATGGGAGTTGTGTTGCCTACAAAATGTTTTTACCAAAACTTAAATATCGGCTTGCGTATCTGAAACTGACCAATGCAATTGCATGCAACCAACTGATTTCTTTAAATATCTGTATACTATACTTTAATTACAAGACAAAATCGACTGAACATTTTTACAATAACTAAATATATGTGTAAGGTTTCATTGCTAAAATTACCATTGGCCATAAAGCAGACTTACTTTTTGATAACCTCCTGATAATTACCTCTGCTGAATAAAACTAATTATGTACCGTATGTTGCGTATCTAGAGTTTTGCCTGGTTCTTGCTTGCTCGCGAGGTGATACGAAGCCTTTGATTGTACAATTATTCAGAAAAGTCTACAAAAATATATCTTAACTTTTTACTTTTGTCATCCGGACTTAGACAGATAGCGGAACTGAATAATACGATGTATTTTCAGTTTCCTCAACAGTCGAATTAAACAAATAACCTTTCAACAATCCTGGGAAAACTGTTTCAATGGATTCTTCATTATACGAGTCAGAGACCAGTAGAAACTTCGTTTTCCGGATGAAAAATCTCAATCGCGCTAGTGTATACATGAAAATAAAGAGATGCCCTGTGGTTAATGTACGCTCGATAATTTAAAACATTGTACGAAGTCACGAAGGGACGCATGAAGATAGCTACTCATCAAAGGACGGATGTTTTGGTACTCACCACAGAGACAACAAATAAGCATTGTCTTTAGTAGAAAAAAAATACACCGTTAGTTAGTTAGCCTTGCTTGATATAAAGAAGTGCAAAGAAAAGTCAGTTTTTTATACCTCACCTGAAATCAAAAGCACAGCATTAAATTTCCGCCAAATTCCATCCGCGTCACAAAGGAAGCGAAGGTTTGTAAACACTTTTCTTTTAAAAACCTGTTTGTGATAATGTCTCACAACGTCTCTCCAGCTTTTCGAAACTGGTTTTCGGAGCTCCCAAGGGAACGATATCCGCCGTCCTAATTGGTCAACAGCCAATTTAGTTACTCCCTGGGAAATACACACGCATCGTGAAAATAACTAGGGATGCCCTTGGCATCCCTAAAAAGCTTTAAAATACTTAATAAATGGTAATATAACAACTACTGTTTATGTGTTTTTTAATTAAAAATCATCGCAACATAGCCATTATCAACCCTGACAGCTCTCCTCTGGTATGCCAAAAATACAGTCTAAATAACGTTTGCACACAACAAAAAATTAATTCCTCGCGAAGCGAGGCCGAAGGCCTCGCGTAGCGGGGTTTATTCCTCGCGAAGCGAGGCCGAAGGCCTCGCGTAGCGGGGTTTATAATTCTGTCCCCAAGAGCTGACGCGAGAGCAATTCTCGTGTGGCCTTTACGGTAATATTTATTTATTTATTTTATTTATTCCTCGCGAAGCGAGGCCGAAGGCCTCGCGTAGCGGGGTTTATAATTCTGTCCCCCAAGAGCTGACGCGAGAGCAATTCTCGTTGTGGCCTTTACGGGTCATATTTGTTTTTTGTTTGTGGAGTTTGGGGGGATGACATGACGTCACACGGCCTCGTGGCCTAATGGCTTAAGGCGCTAACTTTTAAATCTGATACTTCGGGATTGAGGGCGTGAGTTCAAATCCGACATGGTCCTTCTTTTTTTTTTTTTTTTTTTTTTTTTTTTTTCGGTTTTCAAATCCAGGCCGTTCTTTTTTTTAACCCCCTTTTCTTTGCTTCATAACATTGACTTCGGACGTAATCTTTGTACACGTAAATGTAGAAACAGGAACGGCTGCTGAAGAATAACAATTTTTACTCCAAGTTTGTTTATCGAAACAAATTTATATACGGGTCATTTGTGAAAGAAACCCGGCTTTATTAAAATCCATTATCAACAACAGGAAAAGGAAAGACGACTCAGGACATTTCTCAAAAGTTAACGATCAACATATGGCTTAGTTTTCATTGTAGACGCCCCCGGAAGACTTGTGTCTAAAAATTAATTCGCCGATCCGATATTAGCGAAGAAGATTTTACCTACGACATAGCGAGGGTGGTTTCAGATCATTCGGACGGAAAAGTGGGGAAAAACGACAGTTACAAGAGTCGCTACCCAATTTATTACAGATATCGAGAGGACGAGCGAACTCCAATCGAAGAACCAAAATCCGGTGGCATAGCAAACACACGGCGTTCCTCCGTGCGATTCTCAGAAACCTTGCAGCGATTCTTGGAAACCTTGCAGATCAAATCGCAGGCGTAGCCCGTTACTAGGCAAACAAAAGCTTCGCTGAGGGGCCTGCGAAGTCACGTATGTGACTAGTTTATTTATTATTTATTTAATTGTTTGTTTGGTGGGAGTTGGGGGTTGAGACATGACGTCACACGGCGCGCTCGTGGCCTAATGGCTTTAAGGGGGATTCTACCTGAATTTCACTGAAATTTTAAGAGGTTTTAAAGGAAGGATTAGAAGGGAAAAAAAAAGTTTGGAACACAAACAGACAGTTGATACCCACGCGGGTGCCTTTGCGTGGTTTATCAACTGTCGTCAATTGTCAATCTTACTAATTTTGAACTCAAAATTCTAATTTTAAAACTTACATTAAATACTTCAATATTTCTTATTTCCCTAAATTTTAAAAATCTCCTTTGAGAAAAACTATTTCCTCCCCAAAATACCCAAAAAATCATCCAAAAATTTACAAAAACACCCCATCATAACATAGATTCATGGGATGATTGGAGAGTCTTTGGAATGCTTGAAACGCGAACGAGATATTCCCATTAAACCCATGTTAAGTGGCGGAAAAAATGGCATTCAGGGTAGAATCCCGCCTTAAGCGGTTTTTAAAGTGATAAACCAATAATAATTCGGAAATAGTGCTAACTTCTCACAGCCATTTCACGAGTATCGCATAATTTCAAGAAATCTGGGTCAATTCTGTAATTTTGCAAAGGCCTACAGAGAAAACAAGATTTACGCCCAAAACGAGGCTAAAGTACGCGTAGCGTACTGTACGCATCCCACATGGGAGGGAAAATTTCTAAGACGCGAACATATATATAGGTAAATGGAACACAACTAGTGTTTATGCGCCACCATTGCGGGGAGGATCCGGTATGGGTGGGAACTCTGCAGAGACTCTGGTCCGAAATCCTACAGCCCGTGAGGGGGTAGGGGGAGCAGAGATGGGGGCACATTTTTTCGAAATTTTTTTTCACATTTTTCTATGTTTATAACTATAGTGAAATCAGCGCATTTTCACTTGATTTGCTTTCTTATGAATCAAGTTGGCTATGTATTTTCGGTTTAAATCTAGTATATTCTGATAAATACATGTCCTTAAGGGGGATTCTACCTGAATTTCAATGAAATTTTAAGAGGTTTAAAGAAGGGATAGAAGGGAAAAAAAAAGTTTGGAACACCAACAGACAGTTGATACCCACGCGGGTGCTCTTGCGTGGTTATCAACTGTCGTCAATTGTCAATCTACTAATTTTTAACTTCAAATTCTAATTTTAAAACTACATTAAATCTTCAATATTTCTTATTTCCCTAAATTTTACAACTCCTTTGAGAAAAACTATTTCCTCCCCAAAATACCCAAAAATCATCCAAAAATTTACAAAACACCCCATAACATAGATTCATGGGATGAGTGGAGAGTTTTTGGATTGCTTGAAACGCGAACGAGATATTCCCATTAAACCCATGTTAAGTGGCGGAAAATGGCATTCAGGTAGAATCCCGCCTTAAGGCGCTAACTTTTAAATCTGATCTTCGGGATTGAGGGCGTGAGTTCAAATCCGACATGGTCCTTCCTTTTTTTTTTTCGGTTCAAATCCAGGCCGTTCTTTTTTTAACCCCTTTTCTTT
>MU826651.1:0-11568 GCA_029204205.1 Desmophyllum pertusum
TGATCAATGGTTATACATTGGAACATGAATCATGCTAAAATGAGGACAGTGTCCCTTTAAGAAATAAAAATGGTGTGCGTGTTTACATATACATAGCCTGATGCAAACACAAGAAAGAGTTTGGGAGAATTTGAGAGATTATAAATGTAAACCCGAGCACTATTAAAGTAAATGAGGCATTATATGATCAAAATGTATGATTGTTAATAAATTAATTTGAGGTTTGGAGTTCAGATGTCAGATACAATTGGAGTAATACACAGCAACCAGTCAGTATTTCGTAAAAGGTGTCTCAGAGTTCTAACACCTTCTTGAGTAAAATTAATTGTGAAAGAGAAATTGCTATTAAAAACTGTAATATTATACGACAAATACAGAACTAAGTGGACCACTCTTTACATTTGTGATGTGTAAACTTCATTCCAACAATGCAATTGTGTCTTTTGGTTTTGTCTTTAACTCCTTTTTGTATAGAACCAAGTAAGCTACACTAGCTAGTGGTAATATGTATTTTGTCTTTTGGGGGTATTGTATTATAATTAATAAAACTTGCATGTTTGCATATAGAAGTTGGCACTGTCAAGTCTTTAATATAGTCAGTGCAATGCTGGCCCAGGCTGCAGTCTGCGTTTTTCCCGACCATATTATTTTACACAATGGGATTTTGTGGATGTAAATCAATTCCCCCCAAAATAATTAAAGTCAATGTCATGGTGGAAGGCTAAGGAGCACCAGTGTAACATTAATATGTATTGAAAGTGGCTGCAGTGTTTAAAGGACTTTGTATGTACTAACATCAATTTATTCTTTGTAGCTGACCCGTTGTTTTGTCCAGAGGGCAGTTGTCCCCCCCTAAACCTGGTCCCCCAGGGCCTCAGGGGTCAACTGGAGAACAAGGTGTGCTGGGAGATGTCGGGCCACCGGGTCAGAAAGGTGAAAAAGACAAATGTCCAATTTGCCGCCCTGGTCCAAAGGGTTTTAAAGGAAAAAAAGGTGAAGTGGGAGAATCTGGGAAGTCTGGTGAACCTGGCGCAGATGGGACCAAGGGTCCTCAAGGGCCGACTGGCTTGACAGGACCAGATGGCACGGATGGCACACCAGGAGAACAGGTTAAGGGCTCTTGTTATGGCTGGTTGACATTTGCAGACTACAGACCGCATACTAACCCTAACCTTAACTAAAAACTAGTATGTACATGCTCCGGTCCTTACCAGGAGAACAGGTAAGGGCTCTTGTTATGGCTGGTTGACATTTGCAGACTACAGACCGCATACTAACCCTAACCTTAACTAAAAACTAGTACGTACATGCTCCTTACCAGGAGAAACAGGTAAGGGCTCTTGTTATGGCTGGTTGACATTTGCAGACTACAGACCGCATACTAACCCTAACCTTAACTAAAAACTAGTATGTACATGCTCCTTACCAGGAGAACAGGTAAGGGCTCTTGTTATGGCTGGTTGACATTTGCAGACTACAGACCGCATACTAACCCTAACCTTAACTAAAAACTAGTATGTACATGCTCCTTACCAGGAGAACAGGTAAGGGCTCTTGTTATGGCTGGTTGACATTTGCAGACTACAGACCGCATACTAACCCTAACCTTAACTAAAAACTAGTACGTACATGCTCCTTACCAGGAGAACAGGTAAGGGCTCTTGTTATGGCTGGTTGACATTTGCACACTACAGACCGCATACTAACCCTAACCTTAACTAAAAACTAGTATGTACATGCTCCTTACCAGGAGAACAGGTAAGGGCTCTTGTTATGGCTGGTTGACATTTGCAGACTACAGACCGCATACTAACCCTAACCTTAACTAAAAACTAGTACGTACATGCTCCTTACCAGGAGAACAGGTAAGGGCTCTTGTTATGGCTGGTTGACATTTGCAGACTACAGACCGCATACTAACCCTAACCTTAACTAAAAACTAGTATGTACATGCTCCTTACCAGGAGAACAGGTAAGGGCTCTTGTTATGGCTGGTTGACATTTGCAGACTACAGACCGCATACTAACCCTAACCTTAACTAAAAACTAGTATGTACATGCTCCTTACCAGGAGAACAGGTAAGGGCTCTTGTTATGGCTGGTTGACATTTGCAGACTACAGACCGCATACTAACCCTAACCTTAACTAAAAACTAGTACGTACATGCTCCTTACCAGGAGAACAGGTAAGGGCTCTTGTTATGGCTGGTTGACATTTGCAGACTACAGACCGCATACTAACCCTAACCTTAAACTAAAAACTAGTATGTACATGCTCCTTACCAGGAGAACAGGTAAGGGCTCTTGTTATGGCTGGTTGACATTTGCAGACTACAGACCGCATACTAACCCTAACCTTAACTAAAAACTAGTATGTACATGCTCCTTACCAGGAGAACAGGTAAGGGCTCTTGTTATGGCTGGTTGACATTTGCACACTACAGACCGCATACTAACCCTAACTTTAACCCTAAAAATTGTTAGTTTTAGGATTAGGGTTAAGTTTAGTTTCGGTTAGGGTTAGTCTGCAGTCTGCAAATGTCAGACACCATCTTGTAATGCCATGTATATACAGGCTCCTTAGTTACCAGGAGAACAGGTACAAGGGCTGATGTCTTTCAAGTAAGAAAGTGGTTTTATTCTTATGCAAGCTTCTTGCAGACGTCACTCTGTGCTGACCTTTGGGACTCTGAGTATTCTTATGCAAGCTTCTTGCAGACGTCACTCTGTGCTGACCTTTGGGACTCTGAGTATTCTTATGCAAGCTTCTTGTTTCCTTTAGGGTGCTAAGGCTTCCCAGGGGAACAAGGAAAGTCTGGTGAAAAAGGTGACAGGCCCATTGGTCCAAGGGAAGAACTGTTTCAACCGCCAGGTGAGAACGGCGAGGATGGTGATCGTGGTGTGCAGGGAAAAACTGGTCCTCCTGGAAATGATGGTTCTCCAGGACAGAATGGTCCCGAAGGGGAACAGGGTGGAGAGGGGCCTGTTGGAATGGCGGTATGTATTCTGCCATATTAGGGTTTAGGGAAAGCCAGGGAGTGACATATTAAATGTAGTGTTCTAAATCCTGAACAATCGATGCCAATTAATCGATTGATATTGGAAATCAATGACCATTATCGATGAGGGAAAATTTTGTGACTTTTAACATGTTTTGATCGATTTTCATCGATTTTCATTGATTGTTTTCCATTTGGATCGATTCTTATTACATCAACTCAGCAACTTTAAAAGCAATCAATACCTCATTTATTCATTCTCGTGCTGTATGACTTAATGTCTACGATAACGATGTCATGGCAACCTTTGACTAAACATTTTAAAACCATTGTTTAGGAGAGTTACATTGTATTGCGTGACAGTCACGGTTTTGAAATATGAAACCTTTGTAACTAGAGAGTTTTGTACTTTGAGTTCGGTTCTGAGATTTTGCAATGTGTGTGTATTACGGTTGTTTGAGAGTGGTATCCATCTTATTGGTCAAATAAAGCCGACACGACCGTGGAAAAGACTAGTGTTTATTGCTTCTGAGATGACGATCTGAGCATTAAGGAGAACAACACTTCCACAACAACTGATGTTACGTTTCTTTCGGGGTTGTTGATAAAGGCTCTTGCAGACATCACGAAAAGGCTTAACCAAATCAACCAGTGTAAAATATCCACGCTATCTCGCGAGAGGATCTGTTTCATTGCCCACTAAAAGCTTGGAATGTGTTTGCATAAAATGCCATATACATATACCAGGCTAACTTATACACTGTAGCCTGCCGATGCAGTATCGAGGAACAATCAATAACAATCGATGCCAATAACGGAAATTTTACTTGTGAATTATACGGATTTGGTCCTCGACTGGTCGATACAAATCAATATCAATTGACTAATGATTATCGATTGTTCGATTACGCATGATTTGCCAAGTCAGTGTCCGCATTTTCATTGCATATGGTCCAGGCCAGGCTCTAATCTAAGGGTGGGATGTATGGCTTTCCTGGTGCTGAGGTTATGGGGATTTAGTCGTCTTGAACTGTGGTTATTCTAATCTGGTCAAGGGGCGATGATGGCTTTACCTGGTCGTGGAATGGTGATAAAAGGATTTAAAAACTGGTAATCAAGGGGGGTGTACAACTGGCCAAATTAAGGGGAAAGCCTTGCACCTTAACATGCCTTCCCCAGAACGATGGACTACTAACGGTGTGTGATCTCAAACGGACTCCGCAGGGTGACAATAAGGCTCGACTGGAGAGAAGGGAAGTTAAAGGCAAACAGAGACGGAACAATCATGTGGTATTAGGTATGACGACGCAATAATCAGTACAAAATTAACAGAAGGGTCATCAAAAGTAAACTATTCTCTGATGTAAGAAGAGAAGGTTGAATATCAAAGTAGTTTCTCCACATCACAAACATGAACAATCACCTATTGTGACTAAAACTAAATCCTTCTAAATTTTAAATGACTGAAGTTTGTTTCTGAAATCGAAAAAAACAACACATCTCTTTAGTTAGTTTTATATACTACCTAGTCGTACCCCTATGATTAAGCAGGACCAACCTCTATGATAAGAACAGCCACTTGCCCTTTACCCCAAGGGTAGGCCGCTTATTTAATAGAGGTTCGACTGTAGCTTCGGGTGCCATACGTTAGACAGTCCTGCCAACTTTGGACTTCGTTAGCTGCCAACGGTTTTTGGGTTGGGGTTTCCATGAGGGCTTCTCATCTCTGCTTACCACATTTATTTAATATTTTTTTAGTACTAATTGGTCCCCTCAACGACCGTGAAATATGGTACGCGAGGTGAAAATGGTACTAAAGGATAAACAGGGCCGCAGGTCTAAGGTCATAGTAACGGCACAAAAAAGAGACGGAGAAACTGGGGATAAACGGTTCTGCATGGACACCAAAAGGAGCCACAGGAAAATGATAAAACAAGGAGAGCAAGGGCCAGCAGCCGACCACAAGGTACACATTGAAACACTACTCCTGTTGAAAACGGTTTGTCAGGTCTTTCTTTTTTCGCAACGTGCTTTAGTTACTGAGTCACCCACTCCCAAACTGTTCTTTGGTCGTGTCATAAAAAGAGAGTTATTCAGCGGAAAGGTTGTGTAATACGGCCCTGGGTATTTTTACGAGTCAGTTTTTATTTTTGTCGTAGCCTTTAGGCGCTGGAGAGAAAAAATAAACACTGACGAGTAAAAAAATGCTTAGCCATATTACACAACTTTCCGCTCTCATATCTGCTCTCGTCTTTGTGCGTATTCGCACTCTAAAATGCTATGTCGTATAATAAATACACCTTATTCGATGGTTTAACATATAATACGCGCGGATATTTTGCGAGTTGCGTAGTATTTTTCCGAGCCCCGGGCGAGGAAAAATGCGAGCAATGAGCAAAATGTCCACTCGTATTATATGTTAAACCATCGAATAAGGGATTTATTATTCTACTGCAAAATTTCCCGACTATTATGCTATTCTCCGTATTCGCTCTGTTCAACTAGTCAATACCGTGGCATATTTTACGTGTTCTCGTGACCTTATATGGTGAAATGACGTAATAGTAGAATAATAAAATGGCATACAGGTTCACTAAAGTTGGCTTACTAATACAAGATAGCATTCTGATTGGCTGATTTTAGTTACTGGCCCTCCCAAACTGTCTTTGTCGTGTAATAAAATGGCATACAGGTTTACTAAAGTTGGCTTACTATACAAGATAGCATTCTGATGGCTGATTTTAGTTACTGGCCCTCCCAAACTGTCTTTGTCGTGTAATAAAATGGCATACAGGTTCACTAAAGTTGGCTTACTAATACAAGATAGCATTCTGATTGGCTGATATTAGTTACTGGCCCTCCCAAACTGTCTTTGTCGTGTAATAAAATGGCATACAGGTTCATTAAAGTTGGCTTACTAATACAAGATAGCATTCTGATTGGCTGATTTTAGTTACTGGCCCTCCCAAACTGTCTTTGTCGTGTAATAAAATGGCATACAGGTTCACTAAAGTTGGCTTACTAATACAAGATAGCATTCTGATTGGCTGATTTTAGTTACTGGCCCTCCCAAACTGTCTTTGTCGTGTAATAAAATGGCATACAGGTTTATTAAAGTTGGCTTACTAATACAAGATAGCATTCTGATTGGCTGATTTTAGTTACTGGCCCTCCCAAACTGTCTTGTCGTGTAATAAAATGGCATACAGGTTCACTAAAGTTGGCTTACTAATACAAGATAGCATTCTGATTGGCTGATATTAGTTACTGGCCCTCCCAAACTGTCTTTGTCGTGTAATAAAATGGCATACAGGTTCACTAAGTTGGCTTACTAATACAAGATAGCATTTTGATTGGCTGATATTAGTTACTGCCCTCCCAAACTGTCTTTGTCGTGTAATAAAATGGCATACAGGTTCACTAAAGTTGGCTTACTAATACAAGATAGCATTCTGATTGGCTGATTTTAGTTACTGGCCCTCCCAAACTGTCTTTGTCGTGTAATAAAATGGCATACAGGTTCATTAAAGTTGGCTTACTAATACAAGATAGCATTCTGATTGGCTGATATTAGTTACTGGCCCTCCAAACTGTCTTTGTCGTGTAATAAAATGACATACAGGTTCACTAAAGTTGGCTTACTAATACAAGATAGCATTCTGATTGGCTGATTTTAGTTACTGGCCCTCCCAAACTGTCTTTGTCGTGTAATAAAATGGCATACAGGTTCACTAAAGTTGGCTTACTAATACAAGATAGCATTCTGATTGGCTGATATTAGTTACTGGCCCTCCCAAACTGTCTTTGTCGTGTAATAAAATGGCATACAGGTTCATTAAAGTTGGCTTACTAATACAAGATAGCATTCTGATTGGCTGATATTAGTTACTGGCCCTCCCAAACTGTCTTTGTCGTGTAATAAAATGGCATACAGGTTCACTAAAGTTGGCTTACTAATACAAGATAGCATTCTGATTGGCTTATTTTAGTTACTAATACAAGATAGCATTCTGATTGGCTTATTGTAGTTACTAATACAAGATAGCATTCTGATTGGCTGATTTTAGTTACTAATACAAGATAGCATTCTGATTGGCTGATTTTAGTTACTAATACAAGATAGCATTCTGATGGCTTATTTTAGTTACTAATACAAGATAGCATTCTGATTGGCTGATTTTAGTTTCTAATACAAGATAGCATTCTGATTGGCTGATTTTAGTTACTAATACAAGATAGCATTCTGATTGGCTTATTTTAGTTACTAATACAAGATAGCATTCTGATCGGCTTATTTTAGTTACTAATACAAGATAGCATTCTGATCGGCTTATTTTAGTTACTAATACAAGATAGCATTCTGATCGGCTTATTTTAGTTACTAATACAAGATAGCATTCTGATTGGCTTATTTTAGTTACTAATACAAGATAGCATTCTGATCGGCTTATTTTAGTTACTAATACAAGATAGCATTCTGATCGGCTTATTTTAGTTACTAATACAAGTTTATACATTTCCAGGTGTAGAAGGGCATAATGGTTCCAGGGGTTTGAAAGGTGACACAGGTGAACGAGGAATGATTGGGTCTGAAGGACCACAAGGACGAAATGGCACACTGGGTTTGATGGGAGATCCAGGTGACAGTGGAGATGGACGGAACGGGACAGATGGAGAAGATGGATTGAAAGGACAAAAAGGTCAACTTATTATCTGATGTTTCACTTACAACTGTAAACTCTTGATGATTATTATTAGTATATACCAACTTGGTGACCTTGGCGTTTTAAGCAATCTGATTGGTCCGCTATCTCGGGATATTCAACACTACCCACCTCCTAGGAGGTGAATAGTGCCGGGAATTTTGGGAAACCTTTTGGCAGAGAATTTATTGACAAGACAATTAAAATGGCCGGCTTAAATTATCGTTTGTCTTGTGTTTCAGAAGTACAAACCTTGAAATTGTACATCGGAAAATACACGAAGGCTACAAAGTTTGTTCTAAAACATTTCTTCTAAAACATTTGTTCTTAAACATTTCCAACTATTCTAGATACGTAAAAAGAATGTTCGCAAACTGTTAGGTAGTAAATTAAATACGTCGTGCTACTCGTGGATTGCAAATCTTGTACATCTTTATTCACATAAAACGAGCATCAAACAATGAAAGAAGAAGAGCAATTAGTGTACCTTTGAGGACTGGTCGACTGGAAGGTCAGTTTTAAAGCTGTTCGTAGAAATTAATGTCGTACTCTTGAGTCGAACTCCTGAAGTGCTCTTTGGTCTTTGTCTGTTGAAAATATCCACTCCTGCATCAACTGCCATTCACTATAAAATAAATTGCTGCTACTACATGTAGCCACTGCAGCTATTCTTGGGCAAATTTCCGTTGGAGAAAACTTCAATTTGTCTTCTCAATCCAGCACTACACATTTGAATTCTGGTGACTCATTCATTTGCGCCTTCGTTATTTTCCACTTGAAGTGAAACCTTTAACGAAACTGTCGAACTGCCCACAGGTTTGTTTTGTTGATGTTTTTTTAAATAAAACTTTGATACCTTTTTTACGTGAGTTAGGATGGAGGTCGCCTCGTTGGTATATACTAAAACAATAATAATAATATATAACACTCAGGCTCAGTGAATATTGGTGAATATTTACCTTGACTTCGTCTCGGTAAATATTCACCAATATTCACTTTGCCTTCGGCAAATAATAATTTTTAGTAGAAACAGGTGTTTGATCAACTTATTAACAAGCAACCAGAAGCTTATCACCTGATAAGCTTCTGCAAGCAACTTAATGTAACCTAATCTGATGTTTCACTTGTACAAGTGTAAACTCATGGCTGGGTTGCGGGGTCGTGCTAGCCATGGGGGCGTTATTCAATCTAGGGGCTGGCTGCCAAAAGTGGAAGCCCTGGATATTCCAGGCACCCAACCTCCATAAGCGATACAGTTGTTAAATGCATTTAAATGCAATTTAAAAGAGTTAACAACTAGAGCGCCAGGGGTCTGGGAAGGAGTACCGGTGGTCAGTGGTCAGTCGTGAGGCGCATGTGCAGTAGTTCTCTGCTTCGTTCGTGTGGCGTGTTTCTCCAGGCAGTGAGGTTTCTTGCCCAGCGTTGTGCGTGGAGAGCTTGGATCGATAGTTTCTCCCCCCTCCTCTCCCTTTTAACGAGTGAATGCTTAGCATGAACGAAGTTATAGCGTATAGCGGACAAATTTCACTCGCTCCCTCGATCCCTCGCTCGATCCCTCGGTCGATGGCCACAAGTTGTAAACAATAATGTAGTGCCGTAGTGTCGGTAATTTATGCATTATCAGTAAACAAAATGGCGTCGCTGGCGGCGGATCTCTTCTATTTTTCACGACGGTATTTTCACTCCTACAATTACAATTAGACACCTTTTTGGACTTCGAAAATTGAAAGAAGAAATAACCCTAAATAATACTCGACCGCCCAAGAGAGGAGACATTTAAAATATGAAAAGTGAGTCACTTTTGAAAGTTCTTCGATCGATTCAAGCTCTGATGAAGACTCAAGCTGTCGGAAACTTTTAAAAACCAAGCTGTCGGAGCTTCAAGACCTTAGGAAAACACTTAAGATATGTTGAAATGTTGTAGCTTCTTTATACCAAGTTTATGAAATAAAATCTATTTTATCTGGAATCATTCTATATTTTACGGGGACCACTATGGAGTTCTATGATATTTTCTGTGTTGTTCTTAGCGTCTGAACTATAAAAACCCTTCAATGACTTTTTTTTCGCAGCGTAATATATTTAGAGCGAACTGATATTAGTACCTGTGTTTCTCATACTTGTGGGGAAAAAAAAAAAAAAAAAAAAAAAAAAAAACGTGCCTCCACCGGATTTCGATCTCGCGACCTTCGATAACGCAAGATTGTCTTTGTAACTCAACGGGGACACGCACGGGAGCGACAGAGGCCCTGTACTTTTGCTCCCGCTGAACGAATGAACGCCTATCGCGGGCTTCAAATGAGATTCACCGAGGACACCGAGTTGCTTGGGGGTTGTTTTGAGCTGGAAGTGGCTTGATTTACTCAACGTAAAGGACTGGTTTTCAGTGGCTATGTTCATCTTTTCTATTCATACGGATCTATTTAGACCGCTCGACAGTGTTTTTTGCCTGCACCCACATCATTTCCTTGACGCTGGCGAATCGACTCGCATCGGTTGTTGAGTTATTTCTTTTATTAAGTCTTACCTCAGGCTTATGCAGCGCGATGGATCGATGTTATCATATCTATGTTAATAACATGCATATGATAAAATCGTCCATCGCGCTGACTAGGCTGAGGTAAGATTTAATAAAAGAAATCACTCAACAAACGATGTATGTTATTTGTAGTTGCATGAATGGTTGAAATAATTGTAAAATATTATTATCGGAACGACTGTGTGAGGGAAGCGTTGCGTGACGGGGGACAAAAGACTAAGATTTACCTGTCATTTTTCATATGTTTTTTTAATAGGTAGAGCAAAAACCCATTTTTGATGATTTAACTAGTAGCTAATTTTAGTCGCGAAGAATTGCAACTTCATAGATAACTGAAAGTTATTTTTGTCTTTCCAAGAGTTTCGTGTATGCCATACAGAACTGAATAACGAATGAATGTTTACATATACAATTAATTATATATTGTGCGTGCGAGGGGCAGCAGACCTAACAACAAACAATATCAGAATGTTTTGAAATGATGGAAATATTTTATTTCACGAACAGCCAACTTGCTTTATAAATTAAAACTCAAACCATTTCGAAGCATATTGACCGAATATTTAAACGACGTTCTAAAAAGTTAGTTAATGAGGTCTAAATCAACTTATAAGCATGGTCAGTCTAGGTCGCTAAATGTTTTTTTAGTCTGTGTTTATATACATGCTCTACACAGGGTTTACTGTAGCGGTTTTATTATATATACATTTAGGTTGGCCAGTCAGTTTAAAATCGTATTAGGCCCATGGGTTTGTTAGAACCCTGTTTTTAAAAAGATTCGCCCCATAAAGTTGGCGATTATATCGCCCGGGATTATCGAATATCAGTGATTAAAGAATTTTCGTTTGAGTTTCCCTCCTCGACCAACCACTGATTTGGACGTGCATAATCGAAATAGCACCGGCTTGTGCGTGAATGGCCGCGCGGAATCTTATTGTTCTGGTTTCGAGAATAAAATCGTTTTTCCATCGAAATCCCTATTCGAGTCAGACTCAAAACTCGAAACTCGATTCTCAAAAACATCGAGGACGAGACTGGTCAACTTACATTTACCCCGTAGCTACATTTACCCGGTAGCTAACTGCATATTTCTCTATGTTAATTAATTTCTCTTGTGTACTTTTCCATTCACGAGTTGGCACATAGTGCCTTTGATTATTTCCACTGACAGGTCAGTGTGACGGGTGCCTGTTCCCTTGTGTGGGGGCTCATGGCTGGGTTGCGGGTCGTGCTAGCCATGGGGGCGTTATTCAATCTAGGGGCTGGCTGCCAAAAGTGGAAGCCCCTGGATATTCCAGGCACCCAACCTCCATAAGCGATACAGTTG